>CAUYSK010009119.1:0-43241 GCA_963575035.1 Avahi laniger
GTAGCTGGGACTACAGGCATGTGCCACCATGCCCGGCTAATTTTTTCTATATATTTTTAGCTGTTCAATTAATTTCTTTCTATTTTTGGTAGAGACGGGGTCTCGCTCTTGCTCAGGCTGGTCTCGAACTCCTGAGCTCAAACAATCCGCCCGCCTCGGCCTCCCAGAGAGCTAGGATTACAGGCGTGAACCACCATGCCCGGCCTACACTGCAGTTTTAATGCATTTTGATTTTTAGACATAATATCATTTAAAACATAAGCAACATAAGCAAAATATGAGGACTTATTTCACTGGTATTGTTATTATCTATAAGGAGTCATCCAGACTACTAGATGCAACAGTTTGGATGCTCTGGGCCACACCCCTGACTCACAAACCTGATTAGCTGTGAAAGGGGAGCCTGGAGGAAGAAGAGCCAGGTGTACAAAATTTGTTCATGGACCGGCCTTCAAGTTACTTGTACCTACATTCTTTCAATTTTGTTTGATTACCTAATTTACTGATTAATATTACAACTTTTCTTCAAATTGCCATTATTATAAAGTACATCTCACCGCTTCGTGGGAATCTAAAGAGCCCCTATACCCATGGTTTTCCTTCCCGAATAGCCCTAAGGGGGCTCCCTCATTGGTAAAATCACATTTTTCTAGGTGCTTTCAGTTAAAGGGCTTGAGGTTTTGTCAGGGTTCCCTCTTGCTTATTTCCTCTTTTCCTCTTTTATCTTTTCCCTGTGCAAGATTCTATACAGACGTGTGTAGACCACTCTAGGGTTAAACAATCTTTAAATCCAAGTACCATATTAAAGAGAGGAAAAGTCTCTTGGAATGCCATCATAGTGAATTAACCCTCCAAGGATTTTTAAAAGATGTTAAAATTTAATGTACTCAATGATTACAACTATGTAAAGAATGCATTTTAAAAAAAGGACTAAAAGAAAAACAACATTCAGCATAGAAGAGCTCAAAAATTTTGAAAAGAAAAAAAACAACAAAGAAAAGAGTTGTATGAGTGTAGTGATAAAATCTCACTTGTTATTAATAAAAACATCTTGCAAGGGACTATGGTTTCCTTTGTGGGAGAAATATTAATTACCAATGTCTTTCATGGGTATAGGACTACTCCGATCTTCCATTTCTTTTTCAGTCAGTTTGGTTATTTTTATTTTTCTAAGACATTTTCCATTTTACCTATTTTTTCAAGTTTGTTGTCATCAAGTTATTCATTATATTGTCTGCACTATTTTTCTATTAATAATACTGTTAAAGAAGAAATGCTTAGCTTTATTTACCCTATTACATAATTTTGGTTTTTGTTAAATTAATTTCTCAATGTGTCTTTATTTTCTTCCATTTTCCTTCTTTTACTGATTTTTTTAAATTTTTAAAAAATCGCCTGGCTCATTAATGTTGAGGCTTTCTTTTTTTCCAGTACAAACTTTTTAAGGATATAACATTTCCCTATAACTGTGTCCCAGAACTCACTTCTGAATTCCTCACTCAAACTTAACATATCAAAAACCAAACTCCTGATCTTTTCCCACATACCTGTTCTTTCTGCACTCTTACCAGTTTTGTCAATGATAACTCTATTTTTCTAATTGCTCAGGTCCAAACCCTTGAAATCATCTTCAACTTCTCTTTCTATCATACCCTTTGTCCAATCCATCAGCAAATCCTGTTGTCAAAACCTTCAATATATTCAAAATCCAACCACTCTATCCTCATTCCTTTTGCTCCCAATCTGCTATAAATGGCCACCATTTCTTACTCAATTACTGCAATAGTCTCCTAACTGGTCTCCTTGTCCTTGACCTTCTAAGGTCAATTCTCAACACAGGGATCTGAATTATCCATTTACTAGTTGGTCTTTCAAATCATCTACTGACTTACCCTATTATACAAGAGAATAATCTCAATTCCTTGCAATAGTCTACAAAGGCCTATATGACCTAGCCAACTGTTACCTCTCTGACCCATTCTCTTATTCCTCTGCTTCTCATTCACTGCTTCAGTCAAACTGCTGGGATTTAACTCACATCTCACATTTCTAGTGAGGCCTTCCCTGACAACCTTATTCAAAACTGCAGTTCACTCACCCACTACTCCAATACTCCTTAGCCCCGTCTTTGCTTGTTCTCCTTCATAGCATATATCATAATCTGACATACTATAATATATATGTATTTATTTACTTATTTACATCTTGTTTCCTTCACTGTAATGTAAACTGTATGATATATAGTTTGGATATTTGTCCCCTCCAAATATCATGTTGAAATTTAATCCCAAATGTTGCAATTTAATCCAAAATGTTGGCCTAGTGGGAGGTGTTTGGGTCATGGGGGTGGATCCCTGATGAATAGCTTGGTGTTGCTCTCTGGAAATGAGTGAGTTCTCACTCTATTAGTTCCTGCAAGAGCTGACTGTTAAAAAGAGTCTGGCACCTACCCCACTCCCCACCCCACCTTCCCATTGACCCCCAACACTCCCTCACTTTCTCTCTTGCCAAGTGATCTTTGCACACATCCTGGCTCCCCTTCCCTTTCTACCATGAGTAGAAGCAGCCTGAAGCCCTTATCAGAAGCAAATGCTAGTGCCATGCTTCTTGTACAGCCTGCGGAACTGTGAGCCAAATAAACTTCTTTTTATAAATTACCCAGCCTCGGGTATATCTTTATAGCAACACAAATGGACTAAGATACTCCATGATGCCATGTATTTTTTTGTCTGTCTTATTCATTGCTATATTCCTAGCACTAACAATAATGCCAGGCATGTGGCACTCAGTAATTAATTTCTGAGCAAATATTAATAAAACTGACCCTCTGAAACTTCCATGGACTTTTTGGCCTAGAATATGGTCAATTTATATAAATGTTTATTCATGAAAAAAAGTAGTCTCTAGTTGTTGGATATAGTACTCTATATATGTCCACTAAGTCAAGCGTTTAATTATACACTATTGTTCAAGTCTCCTATTTCCTCACCGATAATTTTGTTTGCTTAATCTATCAATTACCACGTGAAGGGAGTTAAAAATCTCTAACTATGATGGTGGAATTTTGTTTTGTGTACATTGAAGCTACATTACACAAATTTAGAATTTTTATTAATATATCATCCTGGTGAATTAATTTTTCTGTCAATACTGATCTCTAGCAATCTCTACTAATGATTCTGCTATAAAGACTATTTGTATAACATTACTATAACTACATTACTCTCTTTTGGGTATTTAGCTGGTATAACTATTTTTCCTCATTTTCTAACTTTTAAACTTTCTATGTTTTGAGTATCTTAGAAAAACTGAAGGGAAAATCTATTTCAATAATTTGCAAATGAAAAATTTAGACCACGTACATTGACGATGATTATTGAGTCTTTGGATTCATTGCTACTAGCTCATCGTGTGTTTTCTATTTTCCATCTTATTTTCCATGTTTCTTCCCTGCATGCTACACCTTCCTCCAATTCTTGCCATCTTAGGGGTTAAATTTTTTTCCTTATCCAACATTTTACCTCTACTTGTTTGAAAATTATATATACTCTATTTCTTTTAGTGATCATCCTAGAAATTCCACCATGTATATTTTATTTAATAAAATCTAGAATTAATAAACATCTTTATCTTCCTCTTAAAAAGTGTAAGGATCTCAGAATGCTTTAATTTTCTTCACTCCCCTTCTGATTTATATGTTGTTATTGTCCAGGATTTTACTTTATTTTAATTTTTAACCCCTTGAATTAGACATTAGTGCATATGCTTTATATGCTCAAATTTTATGTAAGTCCCCACAAGTTTATCATGATATTTTTCCCACCATTCCTTTTTGCATCTTGTGCCTTTCTTTCTTCTAGTTCTCTCAGGAAGGATGCTGCCCTTCAAGGGTCCTAGATTTATGAAGGGATCTCTAATTCAATCTCCCCCACTGCTTGAGCCCTCAGTTGTATCTCCTATCCTCTGAGTGTATAGCCTTTGTAAATCAAGCACTTCACTGCCAGGTGCCAGAAGAAGCCCTCAGGACAAATGTTGAGTTTGCTTACTCTTGTGGAATCAAGGATCCTTGTAATTTCAACCTCTGTTTCCCCTAGTTTCTTACCTGTTCAACCATGCTTTTGAAAAATATTTTAAATATATTATCCAGCATTTTTAGATGATCTGGCCAGGAAGTTGTTCTCTGCAGATCAATACAAGTCTTGTTGCCTGAACATTCTTAGGTAACATTTTTAGTAATTCATATCCTTTGAAATGATTTCATATAATTGTTCTACTTACTATGTGTGTTCCATTAGTGAAAAGTATAACTAAAGAAGCCATTTAGAAATGGCATTGGTTAATAACTTTTTTAGTCACAAACTATTTTTTTGCCTATCATAGATATTTTATGTATTTCTCTTTTTCTCTGAATTAGGAATATAAATATCGACTCCAATATATTTTCCCCAACATTTTATGATAAAACTTCATAAACTTACAGCAAAGTTGAAAGAATATATATCTACCACCTGAATTCTATGATTATCATTTTATAATATTGCTTTATCTCATCTATCCATCTATCTATCCCTCTATCCATCTATCAATTCAACTTTTTTGTGGTTGTTACATTGCAAAGAAAACTGCAGACCTTAGTACATTTCCCCACAAATATATCATAAACATTTGATCTCGAAGCAATAAAGGTTCACATTGATAAAATTTTGCTATTTTATAAGTATTTAAAAGCATGACTCTCTGTGTCACAATCACATAACACCATTTCAGTCAGAAAGCAATAGTCTTATAATTAAAAAGGGAAAAAATTAAAATAAATTATTAACTGTTTATAATATGTTATATCTCCATGTTAGTAAAATAAGCGCCATAAGTGGCCCATTCATTTCAAATGTTTGCCCTTTCATTTCATCAGTATTTAGGAAGGAGTTCCTATTATTGTTTCTATTTGTTTATGATGAAAAGCTCTGACTTGCTAATATTTCCCTGTTGAGTACTTCTGGAAGACTATTCTATTTCATGGAGGCAGAAAGGTGAACAATTACCTTTTAACTTAGTTTAGGGAAAGTTGCATTTGCCTTCTGTAGGTAAGTGTCTCCCAGTTTGATGATTTTATGAATTGACTACATCATCTCTTTAAAATTATATTACAATAAACATTTTATTTAGCTACCATACCAAGACTGTGCTTTTACTGCTACCAATCTTTAATGTCAGAGGCATGATTTACATTTCTAGGGATCAATTTATGAAAATTGATCACTGTGAACACACACAAAAAGATGTCAGGAAAAACAGACATAAGTTTTAAAAATTTGTATTTCTTTGGATTTGGAGGAAAGCTGTCAGGTAATTTTTTTTGCTTTCTAAAGACAAAAGAAGGCCAAGAAATATAAAAAAGATATCTGTGGAATTCCACCACTGTCAAAACAAAAAAACAAAATTGTACACAAAACATTTATTTTGGTAATCCATACAGTACGCTTGTCTATTATCACAAATTCATACTATGACCTCACCCTTCATATGTTGGATAAAGTTAAAATCAATCTAATATTTTATTCTTCTTTATTAAAAGAATGCAATTTGGACCCAGGCAATCTGAGTTCCATGTTGAGTGATCTTATATACATCCATCTCCATGGGGTTCCTTTTCTTCATCTTTATTTATATTTTTAATTTCAGAATATTATGAGGGTACAAACATTTTGGTTATATGAATTGCTTTTGTACAGTTTGAGTCAAAGGTATAAGTGTTCCCATCACCCAGATAGTGTGCATTGTACCCATTAGGTATGTATTTACCCATCCCCTCTTCCCTCCTGCCACCTGCTTGATTTCTGTTGAGTTTTATTACCATACATGCACGTGAGTGTTGATCAGTTACTTCCAATTTAATAGTGAATACATGTGGTGTTTGTTTTTCCATTCTTGTGATACTTCACTTAGGGGAATGGTCTCCAGTTCCTTTCAGGTTGTTACAAAAGGTATTAGTTCACCATTTTTTTATGGCTGGGTAGTACTCCTTGGTATACATATACCACATTTTATTAATCCACTAATGTATTTATGGGCACTTGGGTCATTTCCACATCTTTGTGATTGTGAATTGTGGTGCTATAAACATTCGAGTGCAAGAGTCTTTTTGATAAAATGACTTTTTTTCCTTTGGGTAAATACCCAGTAGCGGGATTGCTGGATCAAATGGTAGCTCTACTTTTAGTTCTTTGAGATATCTCCATACTACTTTCCACAGAGGTTGTATTAGTTACAGTCTCACTAACAGTGCATAAGCATTCCTTTCTCTCTGCATCCAGGCCAGAATCTATAGTTTTTGGACTTTTTAATAAAATCCATTCTGACTGCAGTAAGGTGGTATCTCATTGCAGTTTTGATTTGCATTTCCCTGATTAGAAACATTGAGCATTTTTTCTTATGATTATTGGCCATTTGGTCTACTTTTGAACAATTTCTGTTGATGTCTTTTGTCCACTTCTTAATGAGGTTGTTTGATTTTTTTCTTGGTGATTTGCTTGAGTTCTTTGTAGATTCTGGTTATTATCCCTTTATTAGATGCACAGCATGCAACTATTTTCTCCCATTCTGTAGGTTGTCTATTCATTCTGTTGATTGTTTCCTTGGCTGTCTGAAAGCTTTCTAATTTAATTAGGTCCCATTTATTTGTATTTGTTGTTGCTGTGATTGTCTTTGGGGTCTTCTTCAAAAATTATTTGCCTAGGCTGATATCTATAAGTTTTCCAACATTTTCTTCTAGAATACTTACAGTGTCGTGCCTTAGGTTTAAGTCTGGTATCCATCTTCAATTAATTTTTGTGGGTGGTTAAGAGGTAAGGATCCTGTTTCAGTCTTTTACATATGATCATCCAATTTTCCCATCACCATTTATTGAATAGGAATTTTTTCCCCCCGTGTATGTTTTTGTCTGTTTTGTCAAAGGTCAGATGGCAATATAAAGATGGTGTCATATCTGGGTTCTCTGCTGTGATCCACAGATCTATGTCTCTGTTTTTGTGCCAGTACCATACTGTTTTGGTTATCATAGCCTTGTAGTGTACCTTAAAGTCTGGTAAATTGATGCCTCCCAATTTGCTGTTTTTTGCTTAACGTTGCTTTGGCTATTTGGGCTCTTTTCTGGTTCCATACATAGCATAGAATTATGTTTTCTAGATCTGCAAAAATGACATTGGTATTTTAATGGGGATTGTATTGAATCTGTAAATCACTTTGGTAATACAGACATTTTAACAATGTTGATTCTGCGGATCCATGAGCATGATATGTTTTTCCATTTGTTTACACCATCTGCGATTTCCTTCCTCAATGTTTGCTAATTCATGCTGTAGAAGTCTTTCACCTTCTCAATTAAATATATTCCTAGGCATTTTATTTTCTTTGTTGGTATTATGAAAAGTATTGAGTCTTTGATTCAATTCTCAGCTTCACTGTTATTGGTATATAGGAATGCTATTGATATTTGCACACTGATTTTGTAACCTAGACTTTGTTGAATTTATTTATCAATTCCAGGAGTCTGTTGGTGGAGTCTTTGGGGTTTTCTAGATATAAGATTATATCATCAGCAAAGAGTGAGAGTTTGACCTCTTCTTTTCCCAGATACCCCTGATTTCCTTCTCTTGCCTGATTGCTCTGGCTAGGACTTCTAGCACTATGCTGAACAGGAGTGGTAGTGGGCAACCTTGTCTGGTTCCAGTTCTGAGCAGAAATGCTTTCAGTTCTTTCCCATTCAGTATGATGCTGGCTGTGGGTGTGTCATATATGGCTTTTATCATTTTGAGATAGGTTCCACCTATGCCTATTTTGTTAAGAGATCTTATAAAAGAGTACAGACTGCTTGGAAAACAATCAAAAGCAAAAAAAAAAAAGAGTGCAGAATTTTGTCAAATGCTTTTTCTGCATCTATTGAGAGGATCACAAGGTCTTTGTTTTTGCTTCTATTTATGTGATGAATCACATTTATAGATTTGTGTATGCTGAACCATCCTTGCATCTCTGGGATGAAGCCCACTTGGTCAGGGTGGATTATTTTTTTGATGTGCAGCTGAATTCAGTTTGCTAGGATTTTATTGAGAATTTTTGCATCTATACTGATAAGGGATATTGGTCTGTAGTTTTCTTTTTTTTTGTTGTGTCCTGTCCTGGCTTTGGTATCAATGTAATATTGGCTTCACAGAACAAGTCAGGGAGGATTCCTTCCTTCTCGATGCTATGAAGTAATTCAAGCAGTATAGGTACCAGTTCTTTGTAGGTCTGGTAAAATTTGCAAGTGAAACCATCTGGTCCAGGACTTTTCTTTGTTGGAATATTTTTTACTGCTGCTTGAATTTCAGTGCTTGACATTGGTCTGCTCAGGAGTTCTATTTCTTCCTGATTGAGCCTAGGGAGGTTGTGTGTTTCCAACAATTTATATATTTCCTCAATGTTTTCAAGTTTATGTGCATAGAGATTTTTATAGTATCCACAGATGATATTTTTCCATGGTATCAGTTGTAATATTTCCTTTTTCCTTTCTGATTGAGCTTATTAGGGTCCTTTCTTTTTTGTTTGTGGTTAATCTAGCAAGAGGTCTGTTAATTTTGTTTATCTTTTCAGAGAATCAACTTTTTGTTTCATTAATCTTCTGTATAATTTTTTTGTTCTCAATTTCATTTAGTTCTGCTTTGATGTTGGTTATTTCTTATCTTCTACTGCATTTGGGATTGGTTTACTCTTCTTTTTCTAGTTCCTTGAGATGATTCATTAGATTGTTGATTTGTGATCTTTCTGTCTTTTGGATGTGGGTATTTAAGGCTCTGAATTTTCCTTTCAGGACTGCTTTTGCTGTATCCCAAGATTTTGATAACTTGTGTCCCCATTATCATTTAGTTCAAAGAATTTTTCAATTTCCATCTTTATCTCCTCCTTGACCCACCATTCAGCAATAGGTTGTTTAGTTTCTATGACTTGGTGTAGAGAAGAGTGTTTCTGTTGGAATTGATTTCTATCTTTATTCCACTGTGGTCTGAGAAGGTATATGGTACAATTTCTGTTTTTTTAAATTTGTTGAGACATGTTTTGTGGTCTAGGATGTGATCAATCTTAGAGAATGTTCCACGGGCTTATGAGAACATATATATATTCAATAGTTTTTGGGTAAAATGTTCTATAAATGTCTGTTAGGCCGATTTGTTCTAGAGTTCTGTTTAAGTCTATTGTTTCTTAGTTTATTGGAGGATCTTCTGATTGGAGGATCTATCCAGTTCTATCAGTGGAGTGTTCAAGTCCCTGGTTATTATGGTCTGCTGTTAATCATTTTGTTTAGATCAAGTATGATTTGCTTTATAAATCTGGGTGCTCCTCCTGTGTTAGGTGCATAAATATTTAGCATTGTTAAGTCTTTTTGTTGAATTGTTCCCTTCACCATCATATAGTGATGATCTTTGTCTTTGCTTTACTTTTGTCAATTTGATGTCTATGTTATCTGATATTGGAATGGCTACACCAGCTTTCTTTTGGTTTCCATTTGCATGAAATGTTTTCCATCTCTTTACCTTGAATCTAAATGAGTCCTTTAGGGTTAGATGGTGTTTCCTGGAGACAACAGATACTTGACTTGTATTTTTTTTTTTTGTAAATTCAGCCAGCCTATGTCTCTTGAGTGGGAAGTTCAAGCCATTCACATTTACTGAAAAAATTGATATGTGGGGTGGATTCTGTTCACTCTGGTGGGTAGACCCTTAGTGCTTTTTTTTTTTTTACACCTCTTGAGCCATTATGGTATCTAGGCTCTGAACTTTAGCTCTGGATGAAATTACACTGGTGAGTGTTTATTGTACTGATCAGTGTATAATGTTGAGTTGAGAAGTCTATATTTAGTCTGAAGGTTTTCCTTTATAAGTTACCTGCTGTTTTCACCTTACTGCTAGTAGGAGTACCTCTTTCATGTTTATTCTGCAAGCCAAATGACTATGTCAGAGTAATTGCCTCTTTACAATCAATCTTCTAGGGGTCCTGTATGCTTCTTGTACCTTGATATCCAGATTTCTAGCAAGGTCATGGAAATTTTCCTCAATTATTCCCTCAAATAAATTATCCAACTCTTATGTATTTTTTTCTTCACTGTCAGGGATGCCTCTGGTTCTTATGTTTGGCCTCTTTACATAACCCCACATGTCTTGTAGGCTTTGTTTGTTCCTCCTATTTGTCTGTTCTTTCTCTTTGACTGACTTGTTTAATCCCAAGGTGTTGTCGTCAAGATCTGACATTCTTTCTTCTGCCTGATCTAGCCTATTCTTAAGGCTCTCCACTGTACTTTGTATTTCCTTTGATGAATTTTTCATTTCTAGAAGTTCTGTTTGATTTTCTTTAATAATTTGATTTCTTTTGTGAATTTTTCATTCATTTCCTGCATTGCTTTTGTGGTTTCTTTGTGTTTGGTTTCTATTTTCTCTTGTATTTCATTGAGCTTCCTAACAATCCATATTTGAAATTCTTCATCTGTCATTTCAATCTTTTCATTTTGGTTGGTATCCATTGGTATGGAGTTATTCTTTTCTTGTGGGGGTGTCCTTCCACTCTGATTTTTCATGTTTCCAGAGTTCTTTCACTGGTTCCTTCTCATCCAGCCTCTCAGTTGAGATCTGGGGGGTCTAGGGCTGGCTTATGGGCCTGTCTCTGGTTCCCCGAAGATCAACCCCTGAGCATACCAGGGAGAGGGATGGCTGGTCCAGAGTTGCCTATGGGGTGTTCTAGCAGGTTTGATGAACCTCTCAGGTTACATCTGACCTACTATCTTCACTTCTTCCCAACTTGTGTAGTGAGTTAGGTTTCCTAGCTTAATCTCTGAAATCATGGGTGGTACTTATAAGTATACATCAGCTGCTCCTTCTTTACTTGAGTTGGAAGGCATTATGCTTAGTTATGGTTTGTATGCCCTGTCATTGACTGAAGTTTGTGTGGAAAAGCCAGCTGCTCAGATGGTCTTTTGTGCCTGTGGTAAGCTCTGATCCCCCATGTGGAGCACACAAATGCCCCAAGTTTTAAGAGGAATCCTGTAGTTTCCAGGTGGTTGCTTGATCTCTACTCCCGGTGGGGGAAGGAGAAAGAAATTGTGGCTGGATTGTGAGAGCCTGAGAGGCTTTGCAAAGCCTCAGTGCGGCTCAGAGGTTGCTTATCTGGCTGCTAGGGGGAGCCGCAAGTATGAAGTTCAGGGCAATCTCTCCAAGCTGAGAAGGCTGTTTGTGAGGGAGGGGCCTAATTGCTTGAGTGCTAAGGCCTGGGACCAGGGTCTTTCTGGCCTTGTCCACTAGTGTAGGTTTCTCTGTGGGGAGGGGTGAATGCCCTCCCTATTATCTCCCTGAAACTCCACAGCACTCTTCGATCAGAATAGTCCACATGGATTCCCTCACCACCCAAGACCTGCCCTGGAACTACCCCTCAGTCCATGTGTCTGACCCACTAGCATGCATCTTCATGGAGCACTGACAGGTAAGGGGGTCCTCAATTGTGCACACTATTCTACCACAAGACCCCAAGGAGAGAGAGGTAGGCCTGTCTGTCTACAGGGGTCTCTGCCAGGGGTATGCTCCTGCCAAGGAGAAGCAGCTGCTCATGAGTTTCAGGGCTCAAGCTGCACTCCCTATGGTAATGAGTCAGGGGAGGGGCTGCTGCTCCCATTCAGCTGGTATACTCCAGGCATTCAGATGTCATGGGAACCAGGGGCTAGGCTAATTCATTCTGAATGCCACGCCCCTCTCCAATATGGCAGTTCTCCAGTAGGGGTGGGGGATGGGCAAGTTCACAGATCCCTGTTCCTCAGTGCCCCTTCACACTCTCCCATTGGATATGTCCATGAGGGCTTCCTTGCCACCCAACTCTGGGACCAGAATCTCTCCCCTGTATCTCCCTGCTCCACTCTCATGTCCAGGAGGCACTGGGTCCAGCCCACTTGTCTAAGCCGTCAGTGCATGATCCAGCCAAATGCCAGCAACAGGAAGTCACAAATTGCTCTCAGTGGCGGGCTCAGCTGGGAGTACACACCAACCACAATGAAGTAGCCATTCGTGTGCTTTTCAGTTCAGAGTATTCTGGGTTGCCATGGTGGGGAAGAGCTGCAGCTACCAGCCAGCCTGGGCTAAAATTTCTTTCTCTGATACCATGATTGGAGGAGGTGCAGAGGAGGCAATATTTAGGTGTAAGAAAGGTGGCACTTGGGACTCTCATGGCATTTTCCTATGAGATGTCCCTTTTTAACACTCGAACTCCTGAGGTTTGCTGGTTCACCCCACTGTTCCTATTTAGCCACTGTGCCTGGGCTCATGGAGGGCAGAAGCGCCTCCAATATGTTTTGTGTCCCATTTTTTATCTACAGCACCTAGGTGGGGGAGGAGAAGCCCCCCTTACCCTTTCACTGTGCTCCAGGCCTCTCTGGGTTTGGTCTGCACTGCTGTCTTCTCCTCTCTATCTTCTTCTTTCTTAGCTTCACCATTTTTCTCGGTTGGGTCCCTGGATGTCTCTGTTGTCTCTCCCTGTAATCCACAGCTGAGCTGCAACTGCCCACTCTCCTTGGTCCAATATACTACCTTCCAGCTGGGACGATCTGACAAATGATATCTCTAGTTGGCCATCTTGGCTGCTCCCTTCTTCATTTTTAATTTTAAAATTCCCTATGATGATCTTTACTGTTTAGGATTTATCCCATTATCTAATAACTTTTTTTAGTATTAAAATAATGACTATCCAAAGGCCAGGGAGTAATGCAACTCTAGCATGTCACAAATACAAAAAGGTCTTTGGCCTGTTTCCCTTCCCCTGAATAGGAGAATTAGTTGGCGGCAGATTAAACAAAAGAATGGTTCTAACTTAAGCTATCTCATTTAATTTTTTTCTAAACTTATCTTTCTTCATAATGCCATCAAAAGAAGAACTAATAAGTACTCATTATAACTGAAATAGTAGCAAAGCATGCAAAAAAGAAGGATGAAAAAGCTAGTGTATCTCAAGGGAAAACATCTAATTCCAGATTTAACCACACAGAAAAGCTACAGTCTAATAATAATGCTAGCAATAACAATAGTTACCTCATCAAAGTACCTCCAAAAAATAATTAGAAAACTGTATTTGAGGAAAACCAATGAACAAAAAAATTACACATTAGTAGAATATGAGCATCTGAGGGCCAGAAGGATGGTTACAAAATATAATGCCTATACAAAAACTGAATCACTGCTTAAAGTCAGAGGCCAGAGACACAGACCACTAAGAATATGCTCCCAAAACTTGTTTCAGTCACATCCATCTTTTTGTGTTCTTCAGGGAGGATGTGAATTTGTTAATTTTTCTGAGAAACAGGGAAAACAAAATAGTAGCAAGAGAGCAAAGAACAAAGTTCTAAGTCCAAATAAATGTGACATCAATCCCAACACTTTTGGCACATGTACATTCATAGAAGACAACCTCATTCATATGAAAAGTCTTGGAATATGCTAACATCATTCAGATAAAAAAGCAAGATTCAATTAACAGATCATAACCCTTGCAATATTTTAATGTTTCTCAGCTTCTAAAAATACTGTTTTCCAAAGGCTTCACTGCTGGATAGAGTTCAAAATGCCATACTATATATAGAAACCTAATTATAGAACATGAATATCTATACAACACAACTCCCCAAATCTTGACCAATAGGAAATTGCCCCCTCTTTTTGGGCAGTCAAGAATATTTATCAATCAGTCTACTCTTAAGTGGATGACAATTTCCAGTTATTTTGCAAGACAGCATCAAAAACACACATCAAATGACATATAAATGGTCTTAAGGAAGGAGTAAGGGACAGGGAATCAAGAAACCCATTTCAAGATATAATACCACCAATAACTTGTTATTTCATCTATGCAAGCCACTAATATATGCCTCAGTTTACTCATTTATGAAATGATAATACTGCCTTAACAGAGCTGTTCTCAGAAAAAAAGGAGAGAATATACATCAAAGTCCTGGAAAGAGTAAAAAGTACGGTAACAGATTATATTATTAGCAAAATTATAATAAAACTCTAAAATCAACTCCTTGATGTAATCCTTCCTTTTGGTACATGGAGTTGAAAATTCTATTACAAAACATATCACACACAAAAGTATACAAAATATACATGCAACTAAAAAATAATTTTCATGGACCCTGATATATACCATTAATGTTAAGAAACAGAACACTACTAATTCCTTGGAGGCTCCCATGTACCTATTCTATCATATTTCTTTTCACTCATTCCAGACTATTCTAAATTTTATGCTAATCAGTTCCTTGCTTTTATTTATAGTATTGCCATAGTTACATGTATCCTGAAACTATCTGTGCACCCATTTATCTGCCTACTTTCCATCCATCCATTCATCCAATCATCTATCCATTAATCCTTCTTTTTGACCTTTATATATATGGAATATATATCCTTGTCCTTCAACTTGTATAATATTTTTCTCAGAGTAATTTCTTGACATTATCTAATTTTTCCCATAATCCCCAAGGTAAAGGAATGTATCATATCCATTTGAAGCAGGGAAAACGAGCTACAGTGAAGCTAGAAACTTGCCACATAATATAAGAAGACAATGAACAAATCTTTCCACAGTATTTCTGAAAGTACAGCAAACCAATGACTGTCTCAGAGCTTTATAGCACATTCATATTTTTAGCTTCAATTAAAACAAGAACATTTCTCTAGTGCTAGGAGCACAACTCAGTTAATATTTTTATACTGACTTCACATGGCTAGTATTTTTTTCTTTCATATTAAAGGGGAAGAGGAATATTCAAAAAGTACTGATAATGTAAAAGCCCTAAGCAGTATTCAAATATTTCCTTAAAAAGAAAACAAGAACAAAGTAAATAAATAATATAAAAAGATTTATTATTTTTTTAGGAGATGAGCTGTTTGGAAACAGCCATATATATTATAGAATATTTTAATTAAAGAGGATGGCTCCTGAAATAGGTAATTAGTCTGACACTAATCAATCCAAAGATACCATTCACCTGAGCAAGTGGTGGAAGAATCTCCTTGCATATTTGCTGATTTGGTCTCTATATTCCAATATAGTTGTATCCAGAAGTGGTCTTGTTGGAGCATAGAAGGTTCCAAGGCTTGCCTCAAGCTGTGCTGTGGAATTCAAACATAGCAGCACTAAAACAAGTGAAACTCTTTCAACTACAACAGAGTACTCATGTTTACAGTCAGTCAGGTTTTGCAAACTTGGATGAAATGTGAGCTTGTTGCAGGAAAGATGAAATTAAAATATGACAGCTGGTACAAAAACAAACCTGTGTATAAACTTTCACTTGAGGCAAAGCTGACAATGACTCTGAGCAACAAAAAGCTGTCAAAACTGAAGAAATCCATAATGAACCAACCTCTCACCACAAATGGGTAATTAAAACAGTGACTCATCAAAGTAGCACAGTTTGAACTAGTACTTCCAGTAAAATCAACTCACAGTGTGCTCAACGTTTACTCTTCAGCTGAAAGGAGAAAACTAACCTTTTCGCATAGGGAATTGAAACCAGTATAGTAGAAACAGTTTTAAAAATAATACAAATAAACATAGCCTTACTGGAATACAAATATGTCTATACTACACAATTTTAAGAGAACAGTAAAAGTCTCTATATCTTCCCTAAGTCCTGTCCTAAACATCAAGATTCTTTGGTTTTATCCATGTGTGAAAGCTAACTCCCCTGGGAGAGGAAAGAAGGCTTGGAGAGCAGGTTTTGATAAATCAGAGGGCTAGAGATTGGGGGAAAGGGCACATTTTGCGTATTTCACAATTTTACCAATATATGCTTATGGGGCTATATTTCTTCCCAGAAAAAACCCGGAAGTTAAGTAATTACCATAATAGTGAGCGTGTGAGTATGTATGAGAACACTACAGTTCACAGTAAGGCTCCTCTGATTTTTATGCTACTAGCACTGGGTTGAATAAACAATTCCTCATTTAGCAAAACTCTTTAGTTTTAGGCATATGTGGGTTTGAAAGTATTAAATACCTCATCAGAGTAATTGCTATGGACTTGGCTAAGCTGTTAGTAATTTCTCATTTTAATCTCAAATTTAGACAGTAAAGTAAGATGAACTTTAGGGGTATTTTCTTTCAAAGCAGCAGTCAATTTAGATTAAAATTGAATACAGCAATGGTATTGTGAAAACAAGCCAGATTCTCTTGCCATTGCTTGTTTTCTTGACAGCATGTTTCGTACATCTGAAATATTCGAACCTACATGGAATACTCATAACTCCCAGCACAGTTATAGATTCATTAGATAGCCCAGCTTGATGTTTAAGACAGAAATGAAGATCTCAAAGATAACTACTACACAGCTACAAATAAAAGGACTCACTGGGTTCCACTAATAAAAGGAAAACAAATTACTATGTCAAATTTGTTAGATTCAGATAGAATAAATCTCAACAGAGAAGAATTCTGAATGTTTTAGAAATGTGTTTTGCAGTTACTTGGGGGAAAATGCACATACCTACTTAAAATGTACATATTCTGATAACCCAGCATCATGCAAGCATTTTATTTTAATAGCCTAGCCATACAAGCTTTTCACTTTACGACTCCTTAATACGGTTCCTTGAAAATATCCTTTATTAAGGCAAGAATCTGATAATGCCCATTTGTATATTCCCTAATAATCTTTCTTATAAAACAATATTTACAGCACAAATTCACTAAGGTGCTAGCAATTTTTCAGTGTCCTAAATGAGAGTCAATATTTTATCTTCTCCATCATTTCTTCTTTAAGAGTAAATTTAGATTGTATATATCATAATGAGCTTTCTTTAGGAACCCTACTTTTTATAATTTTTTTCTTTTAATTTTTTAAAAATATGTGCTGAATCTTGAGAGTGTATCAGTACTAAGAAATAACTACTATACTTGAGATGACACTCTGTAGACAGCAATATTTTTAATACCTTCTACACTAAAATCTTGGAGTTACATTTTTCTTTTTAACACATACTCACTGAGTTCCTACTGTGGGCGAAGCACTCTCATAGGCATTTTCCTCATTGTAGAAATACTGGAATTTCCATAAATAAGTTTGGACTACCTCCAAAAGCACATTCAATTAATATTAAATAAATATTGTGGGCCTACTGTAACTTGTGCCAAGATTCATGATACAGACTTCCTGCAAGGAGCATGTTCTTACTGATCATTCTTCTCTAAAATTACTAAAAAGAAGGATACCTACAGAATTCTTCCAAATAACTTGTTTATTTTGGAAATATAATAAATTGGAATAAGAAAATCTGTAAAAATGCAGAGAAAATAGTAAGAAAGAAAAATTTCCCCAGTAAGACCTTTTGACATACTTACTTTCTGTTTTCCTTATCTTATAAATTACCTAGGGACAGTTTCAAACTGGCCATGATTTCCCACCATGAATATCATTGCTTACCACAAATATGTAAAATTAAGATGCAAATGTTAGAATGTTCAGGTGCATTTTACATTAAGTAAACAAAGAACTAATAAAAAAATACTAGATAATTGGCAAATATAAAGATTTATTTCATTGTATGTGACACATTTTTTTTTTCCTTTTTGTTTTTTAAACAGCATCTTACTTCTCTTTTGACAATAAATATCTGAGATCCCTATGGGCAAAATTACTTACTGAGCAAAGGCAGGGAAATCCAAGCAGGTAAAAGGGAAGGGATATCAGAACTACAAGTGAGAAGAATGGAAACAAAAAGGAGGAGCAGCTTAGGCTACAATTCTGACACATACAAAGAGAGTGAGTATTAAGAACTATTATCTGGACAGAGGACTTGGGTGTGAGAAAAAAATACTGATGTCTAATGTGAGGGAGGGATAAGGACCTTTGTTTGGAGCCCTTTGTCTACCAGACCCCGGAGAGTATGTGAAATTCTTGATCAAAGTTTGAAATCTGAGCATGTTCCATACATGAGCTTAGACTGAACTGTACAATGACTGCATTGTGAGTTCTAACATAAGCATATACAGAAAAGTTGTTCTTTATGTTGACAAATACTATACAGTAAGTACCATATGGGAGCAATTATTTGACATCTGATGCTTTCAGTTTTAATAGAGAATTAACATTTTTGTCTTTTAATCTCACAGCATAACTCAAAAACATCCTCAAAATATAAGTGACTCAATAACGTGTATTTCATGTACATACAAAACCCATTTATGAAATATATTTCAAGTCTGACCTTCTGTCTCTTGAGTGAGCTTTTGTCTAAGAAGATGGTTTACAATGGCGCTCATGCTGATAAAGCACTGGTGGCCCAGAGTGTCCCAGTTCATGCTGCTCAGGATGTTTATCGCCTCATAGATCTCATCACAGTGAATATGCTGGAAGATGATGTCTACCAGGCCCAGCTGTCCTTGAGTGAAGATACCTGTCACAAAACATATATGACCCCAGGTAAATCTTTTAAGATAAAAAGTAGAATAACAGAGAGTTAACTTTTCCATAAAGGAAAAAAACAGTAATCATTTCTTGCATAACTGCTGGAAATGTGGGACTGATCCCCTTCTCAACTAACTTTTGTTATATCTTGGTACAACAAACACACATTTGTTCATCCTTTTATAAGAGAAAATTCACTTTTAATCTTAGAGGATCAAGAGCATAAAACAAAGGTGCCGGGGAGGCATTCTGTTCTGGTTTTACAGTCTTTTTATGGTTGATCTCATTTGAAACTAATAATTTCTGTGTATTAAATGACAGTAAGTACTAAGGTTTTTAAGCAGGGGTGTTTGGGGGTTTTTTGTTTTGTTTTCTGTTTTGTTTTTTAATCCTTTAAAAATGGCTGGCTATAAAATTTTTTTTTCAGCCAAAGTTTACTGTTTGAGCACATCTACAAAAACTTCTTGGTACAAATAACCATAAAAGTAAATGAGAAAATGGAAGTGAAATTACTTTATAAGCCATAAAAGTATTATAAAATATTATTGTAATTCATTCTTCTATTTAGTACTATCATCATCATCACCTTCACCATCATTTAACTGGAATAGTTACAGGCTTCAGGATTTTAAAAAAACATATTAATTCATGAGAAAGATGCTAAAATTCTTCATACTAACTTCAAGTCACATCAGAATGAATACTTGTGCTGTATCTAACAGGACTGAACATGATAGGGAATCTAGGGAATTGCCCTGACTATACTAAGCAGTAAAACTTTACTATTCCTTTTGTGTTGGTAGAAACAAAGAATGTGACAGTCCAAAAGCCTTCATGAGCCTGCAGTCAAGCACTGGAAGTCCTCATAAATCAGGGTGGCTCCTTGGCAGTAGATATTAATGCAGAGAAACTTTGCAGGAAACCAAAAATATCTGACTCTATCTATACCCCAAGCAACACTTTTACTAGTAGCAAGAGAAAGAACTGATCTATTGAGAAGAAAAGCTAACATATAATCATAATCAAATAGTTCAAATGTGATGAAGAGAAAATCTTAAAAGCAACCATAGGAAAAAAAGACACAGGATATACACAGAAACCAAGATATAAATGATTGCAGATTCTGCATCTGAAATTATGTAAGACACAAAGCAACAACAAGACATTTTTTAAGTGCTGAAAAGTAAAAATAAATTAACCTAGAATTCTAAATCCTTATAATAAAGGGTCCAAAACTCATGAAGAAACATATCAATCCTTAAATGTATCTAGTAACAGAGCTCGAAATAATAAAGCAGAAACTGACAGAAGTAGGAAAAAAAGTCAAATCTATAATTATAGTTGGAGATTTCAGCACTTTTTTTTCCCTAATCAAGATAGCATGTAAGCAGAAAATCAATAAAAATAGGAAATACTTGAAAAACATTATCAATAAATTTGACCTAACTGACATTTATAAAACACTTCACCCAACAACAGCAGAATACACATTCTTTTTAAGTGCACATATAACATTAGCCAAGATAGAGCATATTGTGGGTAATAAAAATAAGCCTCAATACATTTAAAAGTTTTGAAAACATAGAGAGTAGGGTCTCTGACCACAACAGAATTAAATTAGATATCGATAACAGAAAGATTATCTGGAAAATCCCAAAATATTTAGAAGTTAAGCAACATTTGTCTAAATAACCTACACGTCAAAGAAAAATACCACAAAATATATTAGAAAACACTTTGAATTAAATTAAAATAATATAACACATCAAAATTTGTGAGTATACCTATAGCAGTGCTCAGAGGAAAATTTCTAGCTTTAAATGTTTTAAATAGAAAAGAAGAAAAAAAAAAGAAAAGAAGAAAGGTCTAAAATCAATAATCCAATCTTCCATATTAAGAATCTAGGGAAAGAAGAGCAAATTAGATCCAAAGTAAATGGAAGGAAATATTAAAGATAATAAATAGGAAATAAACAAAAAATACAGAAAATCAGTGAACTCAAAAGCTGGTTATTTGAAAAGAACAGTAAAATGGACACGCCTTTGCCTAAACTGAGAAAAGAAAAAAAGAAAGATGGCACGATTACCAGTATCAAGAGTAATCACTACAGAACTACAGACAATTAAAAATGAGTGAATAATATGAGTTTAACTTTTTACAAATAAATATAATTTGAATGAAATGGATTCCTTGAAAGACTCGAACTGTCAAAGCTCAATCAGAAAGGAACAGATAATGTGAATGACCCTATATTACCTAGATTTCAAGTTATTGTTAAAAAACCTTTACATACCCACATACATGCATGCGCGTGCACACACACACACACACACACACACACACACACACGCATGCGCATGCACACACATATACATGCAACCTTCGTGTCCAGATGTCTTCATTGGTGAATTATATCAAATATTAAAAGAGAAAAATAATAAAGCTGGGTGTGGTGGTGCATGCCTCTAGTCCCAGCTACTAAGGGAGTCTAAGGTGAGAAGATTGCTTAAGCCTAGGAGTTTGAGTCCAGCGTGGGCAACATAGCAAGGCTGTCTCTAAAAAATAAATACATAATTTAAAAAAAAAGAAGAAATAATATAAACTCTACACAATTCAAAACATAAGAGGAGGATACACTTCCCAACTCATTTTGTGAGGTTAGCCTTACAGACACCAAAAATAACAAATATAAGAAAAGAAAAAGAAATCTATGAATCAATATTCCCCATAAACAAATACAAAAACCCTTAACAAAATATTAGCAAACCCAGCAATGTATTAAAAAGATAATACATTATGAACAAATGAGATTTATCCCACAAATGCAAGGTCATTTAAACATCTGAAAGCCAATCAATATAATTCACCTTACAATCAGAAAAAAAAGGAGAAAAAAACATATAATCATTTCAATTGATACAGTTAAAAAAATTCAGCATCCACTCAGGGTAATATATCTCAGCAGATTAGTAGTGGAAGGAGACTTCCTCAACCTAACAACATGATATTTATAGTGAAAGACTGAATGCTTTCCACCTACAAATGGAAACAAAGCAAGGATGTCCACTCTTACCATTTCCACTTAATACGGTACTGGATGTCTTAGCTAGTTTAACAAGGGAAGAAAATGAAACAAAAGTCAAACAGGTTGAATGAGAAGACATAAAACCATTTTTAATCCAGTTGTCACGATCATCTATGTAGAAAATCCTAAGGAATCCACAAAAAAGTTATAACGACTAAGAATGAGTTTAACAGGGCTGCAGGATACATGGTCAATATTTTTAAAATTAATTTCTATATAATCCCAATGAACAATCAAAAAGTATATATACAAATATTATTTATAATACAAAAGTATTTAGGGATAGAAGAAGAAGTAAACAAATAATCTAATTTGGGCAAAAGATTTGAAGATACACTTCACTAAAGAAGATATGTGGCAAATAAGCACATGAAAAGATACTTAACTCCAATAGACATGAGGGAAATGCAAATTAACACCACTACACACTCACTGGAATGGCTAAAATCAAAAGACCATTAATATCAAGTGTTAATGAGGATGTGGAGCAACAGGAACTCCCATAAATTGTTGATGTATGTGCTAAATGGTACAATCACTTTAGAAACACTTCTAAATTTAAACATATACTTACCATATGGCCCAGCTATTGTTTACTCCTAGGTTTTTCCCAAGAGAAATGAAAATATGTGTCCATATAAAGATTTGTACATGAAAGTACACAGTACTTTTAGTCATATTAGCTTAACGTGGAAACAACCCAAATGTCCATCAGCATGTGAAATGATAAAAAAAAAAAAAATATTGTGGTATATAATGGAATTCCATATAATGGAATACTACTCGGGAATATAAAGAAAAAAATTATAGATATACACACTTGTATGGAATAATATCCCACAGAATAATGCTGAGTGAAAATACCAAGACACAAAAAAGTACCTACTATATGATCCCATTTCTATGAAATTCTAGAAAAAGCAAATCTAATCAATAATAACTGAAAAAAGACCAATGCTCATCAGCTGTGAGAGAGGTGGGAATTAACTGCAAAGGGCCTTGAGAGAATTTTTTGGGATGATGGAAATGTTCTATGTCTTGGTTGTGGTGGTAATCATAAGCGCATTCACATTTATCAAAACTCCTTGAACTATGCACTTAAAATAGATGCATTTCATTTATGTAAACTGTGGCTCAATAAATTTGACTTCAAAATCCATCATCACTCTAATTTGAAGAAAGAATGCTATCTGGAATAAAAATTCATCTCAAATTATATGAGATCCAATTTTAAGATGACTAGGCATCTAACAAAGTATCTGACATTTCTTTCCAGCAATAAATTACCAATTACCACTTAGGTAAAGTATAAAAACATTGAAATAATTCATTAAAAGTAATCCCTTTGGGGGAAAAAAAACTCTTTTGAAGAGAATGTATTTCTTACAAAATTTCTAAAAGAAAAATCATACTACTTGTTTTTTAGAAAGAGTGACAGACATTTACACACACATGTCACTTGTGGTTTTCAAAATTCTATGAGAGGAAGGATGTTAGTTTAATTATCTCTTGTTTACCACTTAAACATTTAACCACTTAAACATTACCACTTAAGCATCTAACCTTTTCCCAACTTTGCAGGCTCTATGAGGGAACTGTAGGGACACTCCAGGCAGATGGATTACTACAAATGTCATCATGGAAGGAGTGACCGTAAGAGCACATGCCATGGCTGGGAAGCTACACGAGTGTAGCATAGCTGGGGAGATGATACCCAAGTCAAAAACAGAGCTTATTAACCACTGAAGTCTTTGAAGCTGGGGAATCCATGACCAAATCTTCACTGTTAGAAAGATCACTTGGATGGCACTTGGGATTAACTGAGGAGTCAGGTGGGAAGACTGGAAGACAGAACAGTACAGGTGGAGGACCTGTGCTTGATCATTATAAAACAGAGAAAGTCTAGATTAGCGCAATGACAGTGAGGCTCAATTGAATTAGATGTTTTTGACAGTATATAGAAGGCAGAGTTGATGGGATTTGGTCACTGATTAAATATGGCCTTAGTAGGGAAGGAGGGAAAATTCTAGAATGACTTTTGACTTTATGTTCCATCTGAATAATTGTACCATCCACCAAAATGAAGAATACTGAGGAAAAGCAGGTTTGGGAAGAGAGATGATGACTTCATGTCTGCACATAATGAGTCTGAGGCACTTGTGTACACCCAAGGGAAAGTATCCAGCAAGTCAGGTGAATATGCGGATGTGGAGTCAGGATTGGTCTGGGCTAGAGTCAGAGATGGGATAACTAAATTAAAAACATATTCGCAATCTGTACAAAATGAGAGAAGAGCTAGAAATGGAACCCTGGAGAGCCCCAACATTTTCACGAGTAGGCAGAAAAGAGTATAAAAAAGTGATGAAAAGTTGCATTCAAGGTCACACAGTGCAAGTACGATGAGAGTTCTATGACAGTTGACATGGTCAGCAACCATCAAATGCTAAAAAGTCATCAAGCAACATAAGAGAAATATATGTACCAAGTATAAAGTCACTGGTGCCTTTCCCAAGAGCAGTCCATGAGAACACTGAAGACACAGAACACAGTGCTCTGAGGAGTAAGCAGTGAAGAAGCAGAGAAAGCCAGTGCTATTATTTCAATTAGTTTGGCTATAAAAGGAAGGTGAACATTTGATTAATAACAAAGGGGAAACAGTTTTAAGGAAGAGTTGTGTTGGTTTTTATGGTGTGGCTTGGGCCTACTTATCTGCTGACATAGCAAGATTAATGGGATGGGGAGGGTGACAAAGTAAAGGTGTGAAAGGGAATGTTATAGGATTCACAGTGGAAGTAGTGGTGGAACTACTCTTGGACAAGAAGCAGGGCTTCTTTTTCACTGAATTGAAAGGGAAAGACTTGTGTCCATATATTTAACAGATAAGTGGTTGGGTGGGTAGGTGGGGGTGGTAAGGAGTAAATAAACTTAATGAAGTGCCAATTAAAAGGTGAGATCCTCTGGTGAGAGGGTAGGAAGCTGATTATGTCAGTTTAAAGAGAGCAGTGAAAGTTGGAAAAGGTACTGATGAGAATGGAAAAGCTTTAATATCTCAGTAGTATAATTGGGGCCTCTTTTTAAAATTAATGTCAGTCTATGTATGTGGAAATATGTGATAATTGTCACATAAAGAAATTCTGAATACATATTGCTTTATATGAAACAATATTTCTTGGCTTCCATGTGGGAAGATGACACCTCTAGTTGCCTCTTGAAGAAGACAGAATCTTCGAATTCTTCTAATAACAGTGGTGATAGCCTTTTAATGCCCAACACATTTCTGCAATCATTCTAAGCATTAAGAAAGGAAGCTCTAGCTTTGAAGCAGTTTTCCTTCAATGTTATACTAACTGACCTAATCTAAGAGTGAAACTCCAAAAATCTTAGCATATTGGCATTAGCCACTGCTACGTTTACATATGACAGCTTTCTATTTTAAACTACGATCTATGATCTATCTTTACAATTTTAAATTGTAAGCTACACCTTTCATGTCAAATTTTCCAAAGGCTTGCATAACAAGCATCTGAAAAAAAATCTCATAAATGCTCCCTAGTGGGGAAACTGCACATGCAACTACCTGTTTATATATGCAGTAACTTGAATTATACATGAAAATTCCACATGGATGCCCAGAATCAGCACTGTGTTAATTCAAGAAGTATATCAATTTTTTTGGATGTATTTAGTAGCAGATCATAAGAAAAATCTGTTCTTTAAACTGAGTTTTCTTTAAAAAAAATCTGCTAGTTGGAATCTTCTATTTCAAGGAATCTACTCTTCCCAGGAAAAATAATTTGTAATAAATATTAATCTTATAATACATTAAAAATGAAAAAACTTTTAAAAATCCTTGGAAATTCCATATTTAGATCTTTTAAGGAGTCTACAAGATCATATAATTTCTCTATCCTATAAAACTTAAAAGTCATATTGAAGACAAAATTTAAATGATAAATGTCAGTTGAAAAGTTATCACCTTTTCATTTGAATGCTTACTTCTATAGAATAATTCTCTTCCAAGAGACTTTCTTGGGGAAAAAGAGGTGACAGCCAACTCATTGCCTAATTGATTTAGGAACAGTGCCCAGGGAGACAGTCCAATTAAGTTTACAAGCTGGCAATTAGCAGGAAGCCCTCTAAATCCCTACAATGAGAGCCTGTTTACTTTAGTAAGAAGGCAAATGTGCTAGCGATAGGAAGAGAAAGCTGTGCTTTTTGCAAAACTGTTGTGAGTAGGCCCACAGGGAGGGCTGAAGAAAAGCTAGGTGTATGTGGGCAGACAGCCTTCTGTTTGACAGGTAACTGAGTAATTCAGAGGGTGAAAAGGAGAGACTGAGAGAGAGAGACTGAGGAACAGAGAGAGAGTATGTGTGCGTGTGTGTGTGTTTTAACAGACATGCAAAACATCAAACATCCACTTTAATTAGTGTTGTGTATGGAGACATACAACTGTTAAACACGTAGTTAGGCAAAGAATAACTGGATTATCTCATAATAAATGAGATTCCAAACATTTTTTTCTTGACAATATTAACATTATGAATAGATTTCGCTGCATTTTATTATGTGGAAAGAACACAGACCTCACATTACATGCCTTGTATCTTTCAGGTTAATCAAGTCATTTTCACTAGATTTATTTGATGTGTTCAATTTCAGAGATAAGATCCATTTTTTTAAAAAGTGAATTGAAAGCTATTTAACAAATATTACAACGTCTTTAAAAATTTAACTCTGTACCACAGAGCCAAATCTTGTAGCAGCGGTCCCCAGCCTTTTTGGCACCAGGGACCGGTTTCATCCAAGACAATTTTTCCACAGACTGAGGGGGTGGAGGGGGACGGTTTGGGGATGATTTCAGTGCATTACATTTATTGTGCAGTCAAACCTGTCTGCTAATGATAATCTGTATCTGCAGCTGCTCCCCAGAACTAGCGATACTGCCTCAGCTCCACCTCAGATCATCAGGCATTAGATTCTTATAAGGAACACGCATCCTAGATCCCTCACATGCACAGTTTACAATAGGGTTTGCCCTCCTATGAGAATCTAATGCCACCACCAATCTGACAGGAGGCGGAGCTTATGCAGTGATAGCAGTGATACCAGCGATGGGGAGCAGCTGTAAATACAGATGAAGCTTTGCTGGCTCACCCGCCACTCATCTCCTGCTGTGTGGCCCAGTTCCTAACAGGCCACAGTCTGGTCCTGGTTGGCAGCCCAGGGGTTGGGAACTGTAGCTGTAGGGGGTTTTAAAATGTATTCACATTTCTGTGTTCTCAAGTAGACATAATGTATGTTAATTAAAATTTGTTTTTTTTAAACCTAAGTTTCTCCCAAGAATGTTAAATTACAGAAAACTACCTGAAGTGTATCATATATTTCAGGACATAACTGTTAATGCAAAACTACAAAAGGCAAATGAATCATCACAATAAAATTTCATTTTAAGGTCTCTTGGTCGAAATGGGTTACATTTACATATCATTTTGATATATTGATAAATCCTTTTGAATATTTTTATTCAAAAGGGAAACAAGAACAAAAAGTTATACAAATATCTTTAGCAATTTCTAAATAAAGATCTGCTTTTTAAAATTTTAAGACACTTGCTTCACACAATTCCAATCTGGAAAGCAAGATTGGACACCAATAACTTAATTTTTATAGAAAAAGTATTACATTCCTACAACACAGAATTATTCAATGGACATAGTACTTTTTAAATATTCACATATTTTTTGTAGGACAGTTTATTTTAGAGAGTATCAAATGTGAAAGTTAAGACTTTTTAAACATCATGTTTGACAATTAGTATCATTTCCAAATTCTTTTTTTTTTTTTTTTTTGAGACAAGAGTCTCACTCTGTTGCCCGGGCTGGAGTGCCATGGCGTCAGCCTAGCTCACAGCAACCTCGAACTCCTGGGCTCAAGCAATCCTACTGCCTCAGCCTCCCAGGTAGCTGGGACTACAGGCATGTGCCACCATGCCTGGCTAATTTTTTATATATATATTTTTAGTTGTCCAGCTAATTTCTTTCTATTTTTTTAGTAGAGATGGGGATTCATTCTTGCTCAGGCTGGTCTCGAACTCCTGAGCTCAAATGATCCGCCTGCCTGGGCTTTCCAGAGTGCCAGGATTACAGGCGTGAGCCACTACACCCGGCCTCCAAATTCTTAAATATCTAATATTCCTTTGAAAGTTAGAAAATCATACACAAAACATTTTTAAAGAAACCATATGAAATGTTTGAAAGGCAAACATATTCAAGGGAAGACAAAAAGAAAAATCTATATTCCAAGAATAGTTTTATTGCCTTAATTATGTCAGCATCATAAACACTTTAATTTACTTACTCATCAACTTCCTTGACTTACCAAGTTTAAACAAAAGCACACCCAAAGGTCCTCTGTCAAACCTGAGGAAGAGGAGATCACAGATGTCACCACTTTCAGGCTTCTGTGAAACAACCTGAGGAGCTATCCACTGCATTTGAACAAGACTGCTGGGAACATCAAAGAACTTATTGAACTGTAGAGTCTCCCTGGGTAAGCGGTCTTCAGCCAAGAGCTGGATGTTAATAGGGGAGAGAGCTATATCAAAAATTTGCAGCTCCCCTTGGTTGCTGCCAACTAGCAGAATGGCGCCACTTGGGTGGCAGCTTATTAATGAAGGCAAAAGTTCAGCCTGAGCTAAGAGAGTCACTCTACGGTGAGTTTCATAAAGAATTACTGAAGAATCTTCACAGCCCAGAATTAGTTTGTCTTCAGTAACATTCCTGCAGCAGCTGATGGCCTTCGATTTTAGTGGTATTCTGGTGACTGACACACACTGGATTTTGTTCCAAACACATTCATAGATGCAGCTGTCAGCCATGGGCTCTTTGTCTACACTAATGGAGCGCTCCACTGTGAACACCTGATAAGGTTGTTTGGTGCCAAAGCAAACATCCAGTGGGTCCCATTCTGTGCGGACAGAACTCAGAACCTGTAAGAAATATACCGAGTACATTCAGATAGACCTTGATTTTTCTTCAGCTGTCATACATAGGTGGGCATATCAATCCAATTCAGAAACCTATTAAAGACCATCAATTACTACCTTAAACATCAGCAACATATAAGTATATAATAGTACATATAGCAATCTAGCTCATATAGTGCACATATATAAATATATATAGCACAGCTGTAGGAATTAAACTATAAGATTTAAACTTTAACACTTTGTTTTGGAAAGCCCATAAATCACTTAAATGTGTCCCACAATATATAAAAATTATTATGTCAGGTTTTGGTAAAATAATATGGTTACCAGAACATCTAAAAAAGTTAGAAGTTAGAAACAATGAATAAAAGACTTTGAACAATTAGTTAATCTCTCTCTACTCATCATCCTTTCCAATTCTGAAACTGTTGGTAAATTACTTACCAGAAATATATTTCTAATTAGTAGGTCTGTATAGGCAAAAAAAAAAACAACAACATAAAAAACTTCAGAACCCTGTTAACAGTCTTATAGAAATATTTTACTATCAGAAAGGATATGAAGGATTGCTAAGTAGACAAATGATCAATAGAAATAATATAATGTACTGGTTTTTTAAAAATTTAAAAATTAAGACCTAGTAAATACTGTTGACCCTAGAACAACATGGGTTTGAACTGCACGGGTCCACTTGTAGTGAAGTTTTTTCAACCAAACATGGATTGAAAATACAGTATTCCCAGGATGTGAAACCTGAGTATACAGAGGGCTAGTTTTTGTACTCTGTTCTACAGAGCCCAGTATGTGCAGATTTTGGTGTATGAGTGGAAGATGGGAAGGGAGTGTCCTGGAACCAATCTCCTGAATGTACTGATGGATGACTATAATATGATTTGACTGAGATATGATTTGTCAATACTGGTGAAGTAAAATTTAAAAAGTATCTTTGGTGTAGAAAGGAAAGGCTACCTACCTACAAGACACACCAAAGCAGAACAATGAAATAAAACAACAGGCCATTCCCTTTATTCGAGTGTAATTGATGATAGGCCAAGAACCAGGAGAATGGTATTAAAGAGGATATTCTAATGCTTACTTTTTCAAAAACCTCAGAGACCTAGAAACATTAAATAACACATATCTACATGTGACAAATTTTACAGAACTATACACACACAAAAAGGGTGCATGTACAATCTGATGAAATCCAACTAAAGTCTGTAGCTGAGTTTAATAGTATTGTACCAAGGTCATTTTCCTGTATTTCACAATGTTTTGCAGTAATGTAAGATATTATCATTGGAAGAAAGTGGGGGGAAAGTACACAAAGAGCATTCACTGTACTATTTTAGCAATTTTTTATGAGTCAAACTATTTTAAAATTAAAAGTTAGGTTCTGTTTTTGTTTTTTTTAGAAAAGCACATACAGGTATATTATAGAGTGCTGGACTGGGGAGGGGAAGAGAAGTTGATGACAGTTTTTAAAAAAAAATCCATACTATGTATCATCACCAAATTTATATTCCTAAATTAAATGCTTTTGCTTTCTCCCCCCTGTTCAAACCCTTCAACGGCTACCCACAGATTAATCAGTTAACTTTTTATTCCCTTGCCTGTAATACAAAATCCTGTAGGACTTACAACCAACTCCCTCACTCCCTCATACCCTTTTTCCTGCTCTCATTTTCTTTTTTGTCCAGTAAATATTTGAGTATGAGCTATGTGCCAGGCACTGATCTGGGGATACAACAATAAGTAAATTCTCTCCCTCAGGGAACATACACTAGTAGGGAAGAAAAAGTAGTATCTTTTCCTCATCCATCACAAGGTTCATAGCTGACATCCCTAAAGCAAATGACAGATTAACAAGAGAAAAGCATAACAAGTTTATTTAACCAAAGTTTTACATGACATGGAAGCTTTCAGAAATGAAGACCCAAAGACCCAGGGAAAACTGTCTATTTTATGTTGAGATTTGATGAAGAATGGACAGTCCTGTAGAAGTGTGACTGGACAAAAAAGCAGGCATGACCTAATGGTGCTGAGGGGAACTCAGCAAGGCCTGTTTGTTCAGATTTTTCTCTGTATCTCTGTGTCTTCATTCCTTTTCTCCAGGTATATAGGGCAGGAGACTTGTCACATGAGGGTCTTATGACCTACTTTCAGGGAAGGCAGGTCAGAGAATTCTTTTCATGGCCTCAGGGAAGAAAATTAGGGGAAGGTCAGGGAATGAGAAAGAGAAGGTCAGAGAGATACTTCTGCTTCTTTGGTTTTCTTAATTTCCTTCAGCTTAAAATACTCAGTATGCCAAGGTGCCATATTTTGGGGTGGCACTTCCTATACCCCATCATACCCTAATAGCAAAATACAATAATTAACAAGTAAACATATATAGATATCCTATGTACATACTTCCTAAGTACTGTGAAGTAAAATAAAGCAAAGTAAGGGGAGTACAGCGTGGCTGGAGTGAGGAGGAAAGGTTGTGATACAGAGGTCAGGACAGGCCTCTGTGATAAAGGTGGCCTGAAAGAGGAGTGAGCCATGCAGTCAGGAGGGAGAAAAGAGCTGTAGGCAGAGGAAAAGGGCCCTGAAGTATAAGCCCTATTGGCCAGATCAAGGAGACCAATAAGACTAGAGAAGTGGGAACAAGGAAGAGAGTCTGGGGAATGGGAATTGGAAAGCAGAGGAGAATACTATGTAGTAGCCTGTAGGCTAATAGGGACTCTGACTTTTTCTCTAAATGAACTGACAAGCTATAAATTTTGAACAAAGAAGGCACATGAGCTGACTTACAAATTCTGGTGTTACCTCCTGCAGTTTCTCAAACAGCACTCTACTCAGAGTTCAAACTGCCTCACATTTTCCCTGCTCTATAACTTCACTCATATCCTCTGCCTAATGGGATCTTTACCCACAAAGACTCAGTTTTTCCTACCAACCATACTTACATACATACTAGACCAAAAGTATCCCAGTTTCTTGGATTCCTTCCACCTGGGTGGCACCTTTCCTTCCTTTAATTCTACCTCTATATCCCCTTCCCAGCCCCAACTTGACCAGTGCCTCTCTTGCGACATTGGGCCTTCTGTTTGCTTCTAATGATTAGTCAGTCACATGTTCTCATTTTCACTGTAGGCTTAAAAAAATAAACTGTCTCATGTATTTTATACTTTTTTGTACCTGTGTAACAACTAGCCAAAAGCTGTGCTGGTAGTAGTATGCAATAAACTTTTTTTAACTATGAATTTTTGAAAAAGCCACTATAATGCTGGCTGCAATATCACACTTCCAGAAAGCTTAAAGTTTTGTAAAGGAAGGCTTAGGGCAGATGACTGAGAGGCCAGGTGATGTTGAGTAGAGCCTGCACACACACAGGGGCAGCCTAAAAAGGAGGGGCCCAGACAGAAGGCAGTCTTGGCCTAGAAAAGATTAGGCTCGAGGTCCAGGGAGAAGGGTCCCAAGCTTCCTTGTTTCCAAAAGTTTGTGAGACCTTCTCTAAGAGGCCCAGTAGTTTCACCAAGAGAAAGGGGTAAAAAGCAGAGTAACACCATGGACTACATGCACCCCCGTCCCCAGCTGCCAATCCCAGATTATTCTAAAAAGCTAGCCAAGGTCAAGAGGATCACTTGCTGTTTTCCCAACTGTCCACATGATTATCTATGGCTGATACTTATGGGAGGAAAATGTCTTGCATGGCATAATTAAAAATATCATAAAAGTTTAAATATTAAAAAACACTTGAGTATGCATAAGTGTCAGTAAAGAGTAACCCCACCAATAATAATAATAGTAATAAGCAAGAATTAGGGTACTGTGTCAATAAATTTTCATAAATTTCTTATTTAATCTTTTCAATACTCCAAAGTTAGGTATCTACATTCTACAATCTACATTCTACATATAAGGAAAATGAGGGTCAGAGAGATGGTGTAAGTTTTTCTTGGTCCCAAAGTTAGTAAGTGATAGAGCTGCAGTTTGAATCCAGATCTGTCTAACACTAAAAACCAAAGTCTCCGCAGGACATGCAGTCTGGCAAGCACAGGTGATTAGTCGGTTTACATGACCATATCAGCTTTCCCTCTTTGTGATCAGAGAGAGGGAATGAGAATGACGGGGCATTGGGAAACTTAAGCATGGAGGAGGGATCTCCACAGAGGAAAGAAGAGTGAGAAAACAGTGAAGGGACTAAAGAGACAAATTATGCAAATGACATAGAGCGTATTACTTTGGGGTGGGAAAGAAAGAAGCTTGTGCTGAGCTATTTTTGCTAAGTAGTTAATAATATAGGCAACTTTGCTTTGCACGACTGAAGAAGTTTGGAAGGGGAAATTCTTAATAAGCTGACTTCTTTTAAAGATGCTTCATTCTTGGATTGATTTATTCTGAAAATAAAGAGAATGCTTTGTAAATGGAAATGGAAAAACATCCCTAAAATGAACCAAATAAAAACTAAACTATCTCCTCAAAACAAAAATTGTACAAATACAAAAGATTATTGCTGGTTTTACATCTGTTTATATAGAAGATAAAAAGGAAAACTAAGTTTCTTCTATGATGTTGCATGGAGTCTTTCAAAATATAATGTTAAGAACAGACACAGGGTCAAGTTTATATGACTCTTATAATGATATGACATTAGCACTAACATCCAAAATACCTGTATGTTTAAAGTATTTTATATACTTGAGTTCAGAATTTAATTCCAAGTTGGACCAGACCATGTATAACTGCCACAAACAACACTGCACAGTAAAAAAAAGCAAATATAGAGCATGATCCTTGTTTTGGCGATACAGAATGCTGAGATCTTGAGCAAGATCATCTTTTAGAACTAGAGTTTTTTCATCTGCAAAATAAGGATTTATTCACCTGTGTTTCAGGATTGTTGTAAGAATTAAAAATAATGTAATTAACATGCAGAGGACAGAGGAGCCCTCAAAAAACAGTGGCCATTATTGTTGTTCCTGAAGAAAAAGCCCTGAATTCTTTGGCAAGGACAGTAGATAACAAAATGGATGAAAACCAGTGACACTAAATAAAATCCATATTTGGTTATTTAGAATTTATGGCTGATATTTATATACTGCAAACTATCAATGTGGAAGATAATTTTAAACATAGCAAAGATATGGCTTAGAAGTTAATATTAAACCGATTTAATTGATTTATGATATTTATCAGTGTACTTGGCACATGGTAGTGGCTCAATAAACATTATTCGTGGAATACATTCAAAAAAGACACATAAATTTCATATTTAATTTCATGAGTATAAGTTTATTTTAAATCATACTTACGTGATTTTTAAAGATAACCAATATTATTAAAATGAAAGAAACATTTCTGTGTTTCTACAAAATAATGAAAATGTCTATGAAAATAATAAATTTGTATACTGCCATGATACAGGTTATCATGTACTATAATAAAATAAATAAGAAGCAACAATAAATATGTAGAAGTCAGGCATGGGGGCACACATCTGTAGTCCCAGCCACTCAGAAGGCTGAGGCGGGAGGATTGCTTGAGGCCAGGTTTGAGACCAGCCTGGGTGATATAATGAGACCCTCTCTCAAAAACATAATAATAGGCCGGGCGCGGTTGCTCACACCTGTAATCCTAGCTCTCTGGGAGGCTGAGGCGGGCGGATTGTTTGAGCTCAGGAGTTCGAAACTAGCCTGAGCAAGAGAGAGATCCCGTCTCTACTAAAAATAGAAATAAATTAATTGGACAACTAAAAATATACAGAAAAAACTAGCTGGGCACGGTGACACATGCCTGTAGTCCCAGCTACTCGGGAGGCTGAGGCAGGAGGATCGCTTGAACCCAGGAGTTTGAGGTTGCTGTGAGCTAGGATGACGCCACAGCACTCACCCCGGGCAACACAGTGAGACTCTGTCTCAAAAAAAAAAAAAAAAAGAAAAGCATTCTAAAATGCCTGCTGTAACAGTCCAACTGTGTAGATGTTAAATGAAGGGACCATTATAACACTGTTACTTCAGGAACACCGTTCTACTATGCCAGAAAAATAGTTAAGTACTCACTATAATTTCATTAATGATTCCTGTTACTGAAAACAATGGTTACGTCTTCCACTATTTTGCCCTCATTATCATCAATAATACAAAGCTAACACTTCAAGACCATCAATAAAAATGGGCATAAATGATTTTTCAATGCTCACAAGGTGAATGCTTGCTGAAAGTGTGTTGAAACCAAAGTAACTGCTACTGCAAAGACAAAATTCTCTTACACTACTTTATACATCAGGCCATTATTCTTAACAGCATTTGTTTTGTGAAACTAGAATTGTTAGCTCTCTAAATGCTCATAATCATTAAAAATATAATCAAATGACATATAAGCTAATCTTTCAATATTTTAAAGACCATTTTAATTATGTTGTTCAGTTATGTTAAATCAGTCTGCAGTTAACTTGAAAAAAAAAAAAAAAAATTCCCCGAGGATCTCTTTCCTCATGCATTGTTGGAAGTAGGCCCAATATAGAGGATTTTTTTCCCACATTAATTCCCTTTCTTTCCTCCACTGTTTGGCCTTCGTGTTCATGAAGGCCAGGATTTGCAATAAAAATCTACAGGTTTTAAAGATCTATTATCAAGGAAATCAACTTTCAACCTAGTCATCCTTTTATCCTTCTTCTGTAAAGAAGATGGGATATTCAGTAGAAGGGTGCACTACCCTCACCCGACCTCATCTTTGATACACAAATTCAGTGTATCTTAACACTAGCAATGCAAGTACTTTTCGCTGCATTTCTGGAAAAAGCTAAGGAATGAAAGAAAAGAGGGATGAAAAGGGAGGGAGGGATGCCAGTCAAGTTTTACATCAGAATATAATCTAACTGTGATGGGGTGGAGGGGGAGGATGTAGAGGGGGAGAGAGTGAGAGATGAGGGGGACGGGGGTCTGGATCGCAAATTTCTGTTTCTTAAAGCAATCAGTGCTACCGTCAATCTAGCCTACTTGGATGAACCTCGATATGCACAGAATTCAGGGATGGGTTCATTCACAGAGTGACATTAGTCACAGTCTTACTCTGTGCAACTTCAGACCATGAATGGGGATGGAATATAGAGAAACACACGTTGGGAGAAAAGCCCATTCAGACTCCTCTGAAGGCACTTATCCTCACGGACAAAACGCTCGTTTTAGGTTTTCCCTGGAGTTCCAGGTTTCAAAACTCACTGCGGCGGCGGCGAAGAGTGACCCAGAAAGGGGTAAACACCCCGAAAATGGGGACACTTAGCCAGTTTGGGGGGAAAAGAATAGGGTGCAGGGGGCGCAGCAGCAGCCTGAGTGCCCACCGGCGCGGGACACCCTAGCTGGGCGTGCCAAAGTCCCAGCTGGGGTTCACTGAAACTTGTGCCGCGCCCGGGGCTGCTGCGCGTGGCTCCACGCCGCGAAAGAGGCGAAGGCAGCCCCGCCTAGGGAGAAGGTGACCGGGCACGGAGGGTGGCAGAGAGGGGCGTGCGCCCACACGTGCGCGAGCTGCAGGTGCCCGGGGGCGGCGCGTGCACGCCGGTGTGCGCGCGCCTGTGCACACACGGGCACCGGAGGCGGCACCGGCCGGGAGGGCGCGAGGCGGGGGCTCGGGCTGAGGGCGCAGCGACACACACAGCTTGACCCCCGCCCCCACCCCAACCCCACATCCCCCGCACCCCCAGGACTCGACGGGCCGGTTACCTTTCTCCTCTCTCCACACCTTTTTCTTCTTGTTGCTGGGGTACATGTTGCCGTGGGGGTGGCTGGCTTTAAGCTGCAAGTTCCCCAGGCTCACGGGCAAACAGGGTGTGTGCGGAGTGGGAGGGCTGGGAGGGGGCACTCGGAAGGGAAAAAGTGAAAGAGGTTCCGCGTCCCGCGCAGCTCGCCGCTCTCCAGTCGCCGCCCTCCTCCCTCAGCCTGCGCTCGGCTCGGGCTCCCACCCGCCTCAGCCCCGCGGCCGCCGCCACAGCAGCACCTCAGAGCCTGTCAACTAGGTCACGCCTCGCGCTATCCTAACACCCGCGCAGGCCCCGCCTCCCAGCCGTTAGGCAGCGCCGCGTCCCATTGGCTGCACCGCCCGCCGCTCTCCGGGTTCTGGCCACGCGCGCCCCGACTTTGGCCTCAGGGCGCACGCGCAGGCGCAGGCTCGGGCCCGACGCCGAAGACGCTGGGGAGCTGGAGAGGGCGGAGCCAGGGTGCGAGGGGGCTGGAGATGCCGCTCGACGGGGGCGGGGCGTGGGGCTGACGCCTGGGAGTGGAAGGAGGTGTCCCGCACTTCCAGCTGGCCTGGCAGCGCTGGGAGGACCTGAGGGCGTGTTCTGTAGATGCGCCAGGTGACAGGGGAGCAAGCCCGGGAACAGCTGCCTCAGGGACTGGATGATGTGCAAGTGAAAGGAGAGCGTGCGTCAACACGAATTGTCCGTACTCGCTCTAACTGTCCGTCTGAATGTATTTTACCAGATAATCTGAAGCTTTCCTCTTGGTGAGCAGATAAATTAGACCAAAGGAGTGAAAGTATTGAGAAGTGGTTCCAGACCATGTGCAAGCGGCTCCTCAACCTTGTAAAAAATACAAATTTCTTTGGCATTCCGGGCTGCTCAAGAGTTTTTAGAACCAGGAAGTTGTGGGCAACCAAAATGTTATATTGGAAACAGAAGTCTTACATCAAAGCAAATCCAAATAGATGCTAAATTTATTGCATTTCTAAATATCAGACCATCTACAAGGCTGACTTAGTGAATGTTGTAAATTCACATTTATTTGGCAATTCAGGCGCTGTGTTATATGTATTGGGGAAATAATTATGTGGAACACATTTTTTATTTATTTATTAATTTTTTGAGACAAGGTCCCGCTTTGTTGCCCTGGCTAGAATGCAGTGGCATCATCATAGCTCACTGCAACCTCAAACTCATGGGCTCAAGGGATCCTCCTGCTTCAGCCTCTGGAGTAAGTGCAACTGCAGGTGCCCACCACTACCACCTGGCTAATTTTTCTATTTTTGTAGAGAGAGGGGTCTTGAGGTCTTGCTATGTTGCTCAGGCTGGTGTGGAACTCCTGGCCTCAAGTGATCCTTCCTAGCCAAAGTGCTAGGGTTACATGTATGAGCCACTGCGCCTAGCCCCGAACATATTTCTTTAGAATAATAAAAGGGAAAAGGAAGCAGAGGGGGAGACTCACTAAGGATTGTAAAGAATGGAATGCTTTGAGTAATAGGACACTCTCATAAGGATGATTCATAACATAGTAAGATAATTTTTATTATTATCTCTGCTATTTTTCTTTTAGTGCTGTGAGATATGTAAAAATTTATTTAGCTGGGAGAAAGAGAAGGCTTCAAGAAGTGTCATTTGAACTAGTAATAAAAATATGCACTCATTTATTGGCAATGGAAATAAAAGGAGGGCTTTGATTCAAGAGACATTACCAAGATAGAATCAATAAAAATTGGTAATGGAATAGATTTTGGGAGAAAAGAAGATGAGGGTTTCGTGGGATGGTTAAGGAGGAGAATAGCAATATTAACAATATTAGGCAATACGGGAGCAATTGCAGATTATGTGGGAAAGATACTGAGTTCTTATTTAGAAATACTAAATGCTAGGTGTCTGCTGGAAAGTGCATCATGTTGGGCATCTTCCCTTCAATAAGGAAGCTGTTTACACTCCTGTCTAGCACCAGTCCTTCCACCTGTGCTTTCTTTGAAACATTATTCTATCGATTATAATTTTATCATGTCAACCCAAAGAACTGGAACTTTTATTGTGTTAAGGCACTGGTATTTAGATGACATTTGTTTCAACATTTAATATTAATCACTCTGATGAAATACTGTTATCATTCAAAAGTGTTAAAAATTTAATGTCTCAAAAGTACCTGAAATGTACCATGTACCAAACTGAGCTCATGATCCTTCCCCCACACTTGGTATTCTTCTACTTTTTCCTATTTCTTTGAATGGCTCCATCACTCATTCAGTTGGTGTCAATCTAGAAACCTAAGCACCATCCCTAGTACCTCTTATAACTTCACTCTCATATCAAATGAATTGGTATACTGTTTAGTTTTGTCTCCTGTATAAGTCTGGAGTCACTTTACATCCCAAGAGCACTGCAGTAAACTCAGTCTGAGTTTAACTGAACTACTGCAAAAACTTCTTAACTGGCCTTCATGTCCACTTTTGTACCTCTTCTGTCCATTCTCTATACTGCATCTAGAGTTATCTTGTCAAATGTGATCATGTCATCTCACTGTTGTAAATCATTTCATGACTGTCGGGTGGTCTTTTAATGGACTGAATTGTGTCCCTCACAAAATTCCTATGTTGAAGGCTTACCCTCCAACGTGACTAAATCTGGAGATAAGTTCTTTAGAAGGTAATTAAGGTTAAATGAGATCATAAGGGTGGGACTCGTAGGACTGTGACCTCATTAGAAGAGGGCAATCCCTCTCTCCCTCCACCTTTCCCTGCCGTGTGAGGACATGGAAAAGAGAGAGAGAAAGCAGCCCTGTGCAAGCCAGGAAGAAAGCCCTCACCAGAATCTGACTATGCTGGCACCCTGATCTCAGATCCAGCCTCCAGAACTGTGAGAAATCTTCTGTTGTTTAAGCCATCCAGCCTATAGTATTTTGTTATGGCAGCCTAAGCTCACTAATACTGTCTTCTTACAATTAAGTCATTGAGAATGCAGCCTTGTCTTGTGCCATGCTCTACCCCCACCATCACCCCCCAATCTCTGGTTCCAGCCTTATCAAACCATAGAGCTTTGCATTTTCTTGAGCACACCTTGTTCTCACCATATGGCCTTTTAACATGTTTGTTGCTATACCTGGGAATTTTCTCATTCTTCAGATTTCAGTTTAAACATCACTCCCTAGTAAACTCTTCCTTAACTCTGACCCCTCCTGACCTTTACCCTCGTTTCCCCTTATGTCCCTCAGTGTCCATTTTTATATAAAGCACTTTTACCATTTATAATTATACATTTCTTTTTGTGATTATTAATATGTACTTTCACTCTGACTTATAAACTCCCTGAGGACAGGAAATATACCTTTTTATTCACCATCCCCAGAGAATGATATAATACCTAGCACATAATAGGCTCTCCATAAACATATACTGACTGAATAAAACAATATAAATTAATGTTAAGTAAGCGGCCATATAAAGATGTTGCCCAGTTAAGGAAATACATGTGAACAGAAGGAATTACCTTGGGGAGGCCCTAATTTTAATGTGAAGACTAAAACAGGAACTAACAAATGAAATTAGTGAATGCTTCACAGAGAGTTACGATTCGTCTTTAGCATATAGTAGCTATTCAATATATGAATGAATAAGAGAGTGATAGAAGAATGAGAAGTTTGTTTAAGAGGGCAAAAAAAATAATTATACTTCGATATTCAGAAAAACCAGTGATATATTTTTAAGAAAGCGATTGTGGTACAAAATGACAGATGTCTCACAGAGATCAATTAAGATGAAAACTGATAAAAGATAATTGGATTTATAGTCTATGTAAAGTAGTGAAAATAAAAATAAGCAGTTGAAGAATCAGTTGGAGACAACAAGCCCCAAGCAATGACGGTGGACTATTCTTTTGAGCTGTTTAAGGGCTAAAGGAAGAATAAAGGGGATAGTAGTTGAAAGGATGCCAGAGTCAAGGGAAAGTTTTTCTAGGAGAAGTGAAATGAGTGTTTAAATTATGGAAAAGAATAGTGACAAAAAAAAGATTGACACCAAAACAAAAAAAAAATTGGGAAAAGAAAGGTACTGGAGAAAGTACTGGTGGATAGCATCAAAAGTGAGAGAAGACTTAGGCTTAGAATACAGGAAGGGCATTTCATCTTTTGCGATAAATTATTAAAAGAATGAATAGGCGGAGATTCAAAGAAATTTTTAAATAAAAAGAAAGAAAGTCAACGGAACATGGGTCAAAGGGCCTCAATTTCAGTGAAAGCAGAAGGCAAGAATATATGCTGAAAACTGCTGATAATTCTGGATCCAAATGGGGACTGAGAAAAAGATTATTAGGAGAATGTTTAATGGATGATATTTGAAACAGTTTAAATAAATTCTATTTAGGCAATTTTAAGAAGCGCAGAAGTTAGGAAAGTTCCATTTTGAAATACCTTGGTGAAAGGAAAAGACATTAGAGACTGTGGTAGACTAAATAATGGTCCCCAAAATACCCAGACCCTAATCCCTAGAGCCTGTGAATGTTACCTTATATGGCAAAGGGGACTTTGCAGATGAGATTAAGAATCTTGAGGAGGGTAGATTATCCTGGATTATGTTGGTGGGCCCTAAATGTAATCATAAGTGTCCTTATAAGAGGGAGACAGAGGAAGATTAAACTACAGAGGAGGAGATGGGAAGTGATGGCTGAGCAGAGATTTGAATAATGTGATCACAAGTCAAGGGATGCTGGCAGCTACTAGAAACTAGAAAATTCCAGGTAAAGGATAGATTCCTACTTGGAGCCTCCAGAAGTAATTAACCTTGTCTTTGATTTTAGCCCTGTAAGGATCATTTTGGATTTCTAATCTCCAGAATGGTAAAAGAATAAATTTCTGTTGTTTTAACCCTAAATTCATGATAATTTGTTACCATAGCAATGGGAAGCTAATAAAGAGACTAAACCTATAAATTCAGGACCATAAAATTTTATTTCTGAAGTAATTACCTGGACATGCTGTAAAAGTTGGATATATTTTAGGCATGATTTCTCAGCTAGCTTTATTCTTTGGATATTCTTAATATTTCCAGGCTTTTTCCTAAATACTCATTTTGATTTCTGGAAGCTTCAAAGGTACTCACTTGTGAAATGCTCATATTGATTGAAGTGGTAAAGAAGGTGTTTTTAAACAATCTTTTTTGCCTTTGTCCTAGTAAATCCTCAGCAGTTCCTAAATGGAACAGAGAATAAAGAATTTCATCCAAATTGGGAACAATGTAGCTTTGGACCATATGTTTCTTGTCCTTCATAGCTGAGAGATGTTAAATTAAGGTTGATGTCAGGTCAGTTCGTGTACTTAATTGTCTTTTTATGTAAGTATAGCTTGCACCTCTAGAGGTAACATAAAATTAAGAACTTCCAGCAGCGATGAACACAGTTACACATTAGTGTGGATATGTACAAGTTGAAGTTCTGGTCTCTTCCTTTTGAATCAGAGAGCAACTCCTACCTATTTCAAGCCTACCCCTTGTCTCTAGCCAGAGGAACAGGAGACTAGATACAGTTCCTTCCCACAGCCTGCTCTCTCCAGCTGCTGTCTTCATTCCAGCTTGAAAGGAACTTCCTGGCAGCTCATTGGCCCAAGAGTAGGGAAATGGTTGCTTAGCAACTGACTCTTGACCCCCCACAGACTTGAGAAGACAAAGCTCTTGGGCCAGCCACCTAGTTCTGCCTGTGTTACAGTGAAGAGGAGCTGCTTAGAAGATGAAGCTCTTGTCTCTGTTAATAGAGATACTGATAATTCTTGGGGTCACAATTAAAAGTAAGTTTTTCTGTCCTTATGGTTCTTTATAAGGGTCTTTTCTCTTTGCTCTAACAACACTAAGGGCAGAGACTAATTAGAAAATCAGAAGTAATTTCACTATATTCCCAATTAGTACCATTTTTATACAAGAATATACCCAATAAGGATAGATAGTAATGATAGTCTCTCAGTTGAGACAATGCTTGAGAAGGATGTGTGGATGTGTGTGTGTGTGTGTGTGTATGTGTGTGTGTGTGTGTGAGAGAGAGAGAGAGAGAGAGAGAGAGAGAGAGAACAAATCTATGAGGAAAGCACTACAGTAATTTTTATAAAATAGGCATATTTGGGACAGGTTGTTATTAAGTGTTGTTAAATCTAGAATATCATGAAGGTCTAGTTCCAGGACTTTAAAGGAAAAGTATAAGATTCAAAGAGTTGAAAAGTGCTATAAACTTATAGTCTTTTTAAATCATTACACAATAACAATTCTACTTTCAAAGTTTCAATATTTCTTTAGTAGTTGCTATCTGAAAATGGAAATTATTTTTCAGTTTTGTTTCTTTGGATTTTTCTTGGGTTAATTTTTACCCAATCCTCGTATAATTTGCTAATGATTCAATTTTGGGAATATTCATTTGGATTTAACCCAGGAATGTAAGATTGCTTTATCATCTAAAAATTAATCAGTATAACACATCACATCAATAGAATAAAAGACAAAGACTGCATGATCATTCCAATCGATACAGAAAAAGGCATTTGACAAAATTCAGCATCCTTTGTGATAAAAAAAAATGCAGTGAACTAAGAATAGAAGGAAACTTCCTCAACTAATAAAAAATATTCTCAAAAAACTCACAGCTACTATATTTAATGGTGAAAAGACTGAATGTGATCCCCCTAACATCAAGAATAAGACAAGGATGTCCACTGTTGTCATACCTATTTAACATTATGCTGGAAGATCTAGTCATGGCAATTAGACAAGAAATAAAAGAAATGAAGATTGGAAAGAAAGAAGTAAAACTATCTCTGTTCACAGATGATATGATCTTGTATACAGAAAATCCTAAGGAATCTACTACAAAACTATTAGAACTAATAAAAGAGCTCAACAAGGCTGTAGGATAAAAGATTAATGTACAAAAATCAATTCTATTTCTATACAGTAGCAATGAGCAAACCAAAAACCAAATGAAGAAAGCAATTT
>CAUYSK010009120.1:0-25645 GCA_963575035.1 Avahi laniger
AAAAAATTAGCCGGGCATGGTGGCGCATGCCTGTAGTCCCAGCTACTCGGGAGGCTGAGGTAGGAGGATCGCTTGAGCCCAGGAGTTTGAGGTTGCTGTGAGCTAGCCTGACGCCATAGCATTCTAGCCCGGGTAACACAGTGAGACTCTGTCTCAAAAAAAAAAAAAAAAACAAAAAACTACATATGATCGGCAATCCCACTATTGGGTATATATTCAAAAGAAAAAAAATCAGCATATGGAAGAGATATCTGCACTGCCGTGTTCATCGCAGCACTATTTGCAATAGCCAAAGTATGGAGTCAATTTAGGTTGATGAATGGGTGGATGGATGGATAAAGAAAATGTGGTATATAAGCACAATGGAATACTATTTAGCCATAAAACATGAAAATTTGTCATTTGCAGCAACATGAATGGAACTGATCTTAATGATGTTAGGTGAAATAAGCCAATCACAGAAAGACAAATATCGCATGTTCTTGCTCATATGTAGAAGCTAAAAAAGTGGATCTCATGGAGATAGAGAGTAGATCGGTGGGTACCAGAGACCAGCAAGGGTAGAGGGAAGGGAGAGATGAAGAGAGGTTGATTAATAGGTACAAATATACAATTTGATAGAAGAAATAAGACCTAGTGTTCGATAGATCAGTAGGGTGACTATAGGTTATGATACTCTATTGTGCATTTCAAAATAGCCGGAAGAGAATAATTAAAATGTTTCTAGCATAAAGAAAATACAAATATTTAAGGTGATGAATGTCCCAGTTATCCTGATTTGATCTTTACAAATTATATGAATGCATAAAATTGCTGCATGTACCCTGAAGAATTTCATCTATTATGTATCATTAAGAAAAATATTTAATAGAATTAAAAAATAAACTTGAGAACATCCAAGTTTATCTCTGTGATGAAACTGTTTTCAATGCCTTTTTTTCGTATGTGTTTTCTTGTAGGTGGGGGATGGGAAGGAATGGGCGGGGGGCACCGTCTGTGGAATTCCGAATAACCCTGGAATACCCTCATGACTCGATCTGACCCTTCATCATTCCTGATTTTTAAAAAATGTTTAAAAAGGCCTTTGCTAACCCCTCAATTTTTTATGTCACCATCTTTCTCCTTCTAGAACAGTGTTTTCCAAACCCTAGTTATTTTAATATTATTTTCAAAATTTTTGCCCTGTCTTTAGTTATGCCTTATTATTTTTTAATTTAAGATTTGTTCTAATAGTCAATTCTCTTTGGCCTTGTCCCAAGCAATAATAATCATGAAATCATGGGATTTATGGGTTCGTTATTTCCCCCAAGACACATTAAAATAAATGCATAACTTTAAAAAGAAAAATCACTAACATATATAATCAAAAATCATTCTCTACACCCCCAGTGGTGTGGTTACCACATTTCGAAGACACACTGTTCTAAGCAGTGCCTTCGTGAGTTGAAAAAATCAACTTCGCCCATTTATTCATTTATAAATCCCATTTCTTCTTTTAAAATCATGTATTAGGTGCTTATTATGTGTCAGGCACTGGCCTAGGCACGTGCATGCTTATTATTGCATTTGATTTTTTTCAACAAACTTTCAGGTTGCTGTGGCTATTCCCATTTTACAGGTGGAGAAAAGGAGGCTGAGAGTCATCTGAGGGTCTTGCCTGAGGTCACACAGCCCGTGCTTTTTCCAGGAGGAAAGAAGCAGGTACCTGTCTTGTGAGAAACTACCAGTAGCGGTGGGGTCACTGGCTGACCTCTTCAAGTTCACAGGCACTGCGTACTAAGGCAGCCTCGGCTCCTCTAAACAGTCAAACTGCAGAGGGGACATTTGTTTGTGAAATATGTCACAGTGTTCCAGCAGCCTAGATTCTTTCCAAGAGTTTCTCAAAATCCAGCAGAATAAATATCAGATTTTTTTTATTGCCTACCACATAATAGGAATATAACTTATTACTGTTGGAGCACCAGGCTTTCAGCAGCCTCCATAAATCTGGCGCTCCAATTGACTCCATATGCATTTAAGCAAAACCCAGCCCACGTAGGGGAGCAGTGGATGTAATTGGAATATGGAATGGGGCTTTTGGATTAATCACATTCTGAATATTAACTGTGCATTATGCTGATTTCCTTGTAAATATATTCAGAAATCCCAGCATGTGTACCTGACTCGGGCTTATACAATCAGAATAGCAAATGTCCTGGAAGTGGGGTTGGAAACAGTCCCAACTGCAGTGCATGAGGCCGAGTTTCATTTCCCCTGAGAAAAAGAATATTTCAATCCTTTCCAGGAGTCCCCGGAGCAAAATGTATGGTTTTCTGACACCAGGGGAAGAAGCAGTGTTTGTTTTCAACTGCCTAGCTCAGGATGGATTTTGCCAAAGAACAAGAGCACGTTTTGCAGTGAATTCTTGGAGGATTTTTCTGGCTCTACAACTTTTTTTTTAGGAATAAGTTACTCCGTGTGATTATATTTACTGGGTAGGGGAGGCAGAGGGGCCGGAAGGTGGTGGAGGAGGGAACAGGATGGGGAAGAGTGTGCCCAAGGATTAAGGTTTAGAGGGAAAGTTCTGAATGACCCCCAGTTCTGCAAAGCTGGGAGTCAGGGGTATTGCTGGGGTGACCTGGCTGCGTGAGAGCAGAGAACATCCTGTGTGAGTCACACCATGCGTCATTCACGAAGCCAGGCTGTACCTGCAGAAATGCATCCAGCCCTCACAACAACTCTGAGAGGTTGGCGTCATCATTCCCATTTCGCAGATGTAGAAACTGAGACTTGGACTGACAGTTTTGGCCTTGAGCAAATGTAAATAAACAAGTCATGGGACAAGAGCCTGGACTAAGTCAGGCAAGTAAGGCACTTGCCTTGGGCACAATATTAAGGGGGGACCCAAAACCTCAGTAATTAAGAGAAATAATATTTTAATGCAATATTTTTTAAAGTACTGCAAAAGACCTGTGAGGAACAAAATATCAAAATTCCAAATAAAGACATGGTTAGTAACAGTGCTTTGATGAGCCATAGTAGAGCCTAAGGCAGAAAGAAAAACCAGTAATTCTGACCCTGTTTTCATTTACCTTGATAACTGGGATGTTTTTGGCTTCCCCTTAAGTTTTGTGCCTGAGATGAGTGCCTCACTAGGTTTTTCCTGGTCCCAGCCCTGCGTGGGAGCCCAAACTATCTCCTAAATCACATCTGCTTGTATCAGGGCTCTGGTCAACACATTCTGGGGGCTTCCTGTTATGTACAGGGAAGAGTGCAGATGCCCAGGCCTGGCTCTGAGAACCTTCTGAAATTAAGGGAGCCCAAATTATGTGCCCTGACTTGGGCTTTGTGGTTTAGATACATCTAAAGGGCTAAGAGTTCAGGCTCTGGACTTAGACTGCTTAGGTTTGGATCTTGCTCTATAGTTTACTAACAGTGTGACCTTGAATGGCAGTCTTAAAGTCTCTTACCCAAGGCTACCCAACTGGCAACTGGCAGAGCCAGGATCTTGCCCAGGCCTGCTGGTGTCTGTGCACTGCCTGGGAATGTCCTTGAGTTTGCCTGTCTGAAGTGGCCCGCAGAGGGAGGTTGGGTGGTCCCTGTGGGTGGTGTCAAGGTTCAGTGCAGAGAAAGGCCAGGAGACTCAGGAACAGGACTAGGAAGGGGCTCAGGGGCCTGCGGGTGTTGCACGGGGGCGGGGAGCTGGCAGAGTGATGAGGAACGGGCTCCCGAAGCAGACAGGCTGGGTGTGACGTCCAGCCACCCCCTCCCCGGCTGTCCGTCCTTTGCCTCTTCACTGGGAGCTTCGGTCTCCTGGTTTGCAAAACAGGCCTCATAACCTGACCTCAGGGCTACTGCTTTGTCACTGTCCTGCCTATGATCCCCCTAAATGGCTCCTGCTACCCACCCACCCATTCATTGGACGAATGAAACAGCGCAGCCTCTGACAGTTTGTTTAAATCTCTTACAGGAAGAGAACTTGGTGTTGGCTACTGCTTGAAGCTGCAAGCTTTGGGCAGGACCTGGGGGATATTTTGGTTTGAGAGAGGTTTTCTCAAGAATTTTGGGGGTGTGATGGCATGGATTTGGGGGGATTATTTCTCTCAGCAGGTGAAAGGGACATAAGGCTTGCTTCTCTTCAGTGTTCCATGGGGTTGGCAGCCACTCCCATTCACAGCAGGCAGGAAAGCGTAGTGGACTGCCATGGCAGCTCTGTGTTTAGACAGACTTGGCTTCAAATTCAGGCCACTTCCTACCTATATGACCTTGGTCAAGTGACTTTACCTCCCTTGGCCTCAGTTTCCTCATCTGTAAAATGGTCATAAACGAACGTATATTCCAGTCCTCTTGTAAGAATTAAATGAGAAAATACAGGTGAACACAACCTCCACAGTTCCCAGCACATTGTGGTGCCTAATAAATGCACACACACCTAATTCCTTTGTGCATCAGGAAATGATTGTGAACATTTTCAGATGCATCCTTAGCTACACCCAAGTAGATGCGAGCCACTGCAGGGCTCTGCCCACAACCGAGGAACTGCCTTCTGGTTATATAGACTATGACCAAATACCTATAAAATAGCTACTATGTACCAGGCACTGTTCTAGGTACTTTACCTATATTACCTGATTTAATCTTCACAACAACCCTATAAGGTGTATCCTATATTACCCCATTTTGCAATGAAGAAGTGGAGGCTCAGAGAGGTTAAGTGACTTGCCTGAAGTTACACAGCTAGTAAGTGGCAGAGATGGGCTTCAAATGAGGACTATCTAGCTCCAAAGCCAGTGCACTTAACCACCATCCCATCCTGTCTCTCTAAAGCCCATGAAGCTCAGCGAGAGAAGAAGGATATAGTGGCTTCTTCCTTTCATCTTCTTCAAACAGCAGCTGGCTCATCTGTGGTCTCCGGGAGAGGAAGGGGGCCCCTATGGGGGTGAGCACAGCATCATTTCTGAAAAGACCCTCCAAGCCAGAGATGCTGAGTTACTGCACTTCCGGACTCAGCTGACATCTCGGGAGCAAGACACAGAGGGAGTGAGAAGTGCAGAGCTGGTGAGGGGTCACTGTGTCTTTGGCACAGTTGGGGATGCTTGGCTGGCTTAGTTCCAAAGAATGAAATTTCCCATTGTTTACTTCTCAGTATATATATATATTTAGATGAGCAGCAAAAGGTCCCAGGATTGTTGAATGTGAGGGTGGAGGGCAGGTGAGGGCAGCCAGTGGAAACCGAGGGCAGGAAGCTGAAGGTGGGACCCATCAGTGACAGTCGGGGGGAGGGCAGCCAGAGACGCAACACTTTGCCGAACTCTGGGAAGACCTGGGTGCGTGACTCAGAGGAAGGAACTGGGCTTTCGAATCAGAAAGTTTTCAGTCTGAGCTCTGCCACTTCCTAGGTGGGTAACCTTGGGTAACTCACTTTCCCTCTCTGGACCTCAGTTTCCCTGTAGCATGGGGAAGAAGGTGGCTTTAGAATCTCTGAGCTCCCTGACCTAACTCTCTTGTGTTCTGGGTGTCACCATATTCTTGGGCATGTTTAAAGAAGTTAGGGATGGCAAGAGTGGCCTCCCTTAAGCCCTCCAGGGCTAGAACAGGTCAATTTTGTGTCCATTAAAGTTTCTGGTGAGCACATATGACTCCTGAAATGCAGGCCTGAAATTAGTCCTCTTGGCTGCCAGGAACCCGAAGATTCGGCAACTAAAGTGAGAAACCTCATTAGATCTAGCTGGACAGCAGTGTTCCTGCTAACTGGAGGGCCCCAAAGTGCCCAGAATCTTGAGCCTAGAGCAGTGTGGACAATGGATAGGTTTGGAGAGGCGCCTGGGGAGGCTTCGGAAGTGGCCACGTCCTAGCCCTAGCACCCTGCCCGAGGTGCGGTGGAAGGCGCTCGAGTGCATGAGGCTCCGGTTACCGCTGATGGGACCAGGCAAAGGCAACCATGGAGAGGTCCCGAGGGAGCCACAGTCTGCAGGGTGATTTGGCTTGAAGCTTTGTCCAGGAGGACTGCGCTACACTGAATGGCAGCAAACAGAGCCAATCAGAGCCTCTGTTTGTGGAAGTAAAAATTCGAGGTGAATAAGGGGAAGGTGGATCCCTTGGGTCAGGCTGTGACCCAAATGTTGACATCACTATATGAAGCTGGAGGTTCTGCTCTGTTTTGGAAGCTCTGGGACCAAGAGGGACTGTATGGTTAGGAAGAGGTATTCTCTACCCACAAGTCCTATAATGAACACCTGCACCAACAGCAAGGAATCTGCATCTCAGAGAGGTTAAGTGACTTGTCTGTAGTCACACAGCTAGTAAGTGGCAGAGATGGGTTTTAAACTCAAAAAAGTCATCTCCAAACCCTGTGCATTTAAATATTATGCTATATTATGTTCTCGTTGATCCGTCTGTCCATCCATCCACCCTTAAATTTACTGAGTACCTTGCTAAGTGTGTCCAAAATGTGATTCTTCCTTGTGACCATAAAGAGCCGGCTCTCTTTCATCCTTCTCCTCCCATCCTTTCTTCCATCCACCCAGCCACCCCCTTATCCATCTGGCTTCACGTTTGCTGAGCTCCCCGCTGGGTTGCCGGCGCTGTGCTAGGCTTTGGGCATGTACTAAGGAACATCACAGACACGGCCTGCCCTGAGGAGCTGACAGTCTGTAGGGAGGACGAAAAATGAGGAAAGCACAATGACACTCAAGGGAATGAAATGTGGATAAGGCCGTCTCTGATTGGGGGACATTCGTGTCGATGAAGAGCAGGCAGGAGTTAGCAGACCGCCGCGGTGGGAAGAGAGTTCCGGGAGAGACAGCGTGTTCCCTGTCTCTGAGCAGGTGCAGGCTGCTGCGGCTGGAGCAGAGTGATTGGGGAGGGGAGCGTGTCTGGAGATGGCATCTGAGATGACATGCAGGACTGGGTGGGAAGAATAAGTGTGACGGAAAGCCAGGGAATGCTTTATGTAGGCAGAGTGACATGGACTGAATTGAGGGTTTCTTGGCCACTCTCATCCCACCTCAGCCTGATTCCATTTGGGGATTGAACACATTCTAATTCCCTTCGAGGGTGGCACTGGGGAAAAAAAGCATTAGCCGTAATTTATTAAGTGCTTACTGCATGTTTTATGTGCTTTTCCTATATTATTGCATTTGCTCTTACAACACCCTATGGGGGAGGTACCATTATTATCCCATTTTACAGGGGAGGAAACTGAGGCTCACAGAAGTTAAAAACTTTGCTAAAGGTCACACAGCTTGGAGGGGGATTAGGATAAAAGTTCATGTCTGTTTGACTTCCTCGCGGGTGTAGATGAACTTGAATCCACATCCCAGTCCCAAGCCACATGGCTGGAATCAAAGCATCCAGAGAAACCAGGGCTCAGATGAGAATGGATGCACTTTAGGCAGCTGGTATCTAGACAGTAGAGAGCCCAAACCTATTTATCTTGGAATCCAGCGTGAGCACGCTTCGATCCGGTGTCTTCTGGGAACCTCATCTGGGAGTGTGAGAAGGGAGCTATTGCACCAAGGGGAGCCGCTGCGGCTGTTTTTAGGTCTGATATTTCTGACCCCTTCCTACCTCTTCTTACGCCTCGGTCCTTAATGGCTCCTCCAGATGCCATGAAATCCGCACTATCTCATCCTTGGCCAAGAACAGCAGCCAGAGTGGACAGCCCCTTGGGACAGGGCAGCCAGTGGTACGAAGGCGCTCTGCTTTGTCCCTCACTCTGTCGATGCAAGGTACTTCGATGCAAGGTACTTCGATCCAAGCAGCTGGGCCTGGTGCTGGGAGATCTGAATTCAGCCCACATCTGGAACGAGTACAGTGGAAACGGAAGGTCTTAAGCATCAGATGCAGTTGGGACCCAACCTCACCTTGGCAAATACCAAGCCTTACCAGCTGTGTGGGCCTGAACAACTTAGGTAATTTCTCTGAGGTCAAATTCTTTATAACACCCAGGTCAGTTTCCCAAAGCCAAACCCAGGACGGTGAGCTGTGAGCAGAACTCTAATAACTGATAATGATAATTGAGCACTTGCTATATATGTCCAGGACTGTGCTAGAAGAGACGTGTATATATTTGTATATGTGTACGTATACACACATACATGTAAAGAGTATGTAAACACGCATCTATATTCTAATTTAATAATCTCAAAAACCCTATTAGCTGGGCAAATTGTCCTTATTTTATAAGAGAGGAAACTGAGGCTCAGAGAGGTTGAGTAACTCATCACAGCTCGTAAGTGGCAGAGCTGGGATTTGAACCAGGCAGCTTAACCCTCCACCAGCCCCTTCATTTCCTTACATATCCTCCCTTTCTAAGTTATCAGCACTCCAAGTGCATACTCCAAATCCTTCTGAGACAGCAGCGGCCGTATTCGCAGGCGTTTGGAAGTCATAATTAGAAAGTAGAAGTCATCTTTATTAAGTCAGTTGGGTGTAGAAACCGCACAATTCCAATGGCTTGAACATCTTCTTTATCCCAGTTGGTGCCTACCCTAAATTAAAATCCCTTGAAGGTACCGCTCTCTTAATTAACAGTTTGCCTTGTTAACACTGCAAATGTTTTCCTTGTTGCGGAGCAGGTCATGCCAGTTAAAGGCAGAGATGATGCTGAGCAGGAGGGCAGTGCATAGGAGCCTGCTGAGAAGCGGAGCCTTCTCTTGCCTGCTGTGGTCCCTACGTTTCTGCTGGGAGGTCACAGGGACACAGAGCCCTGGAATGACAGCTTCCCACACACAGCAAGCAGTTACCCCATGCTATGGGCTACCTACAGAGGTTGGGAACGCAGGTTTGGGGCCACTGAGACCTAGGTGTGAGTTCTGGCCCCTGCCTGTGCCTCAGTTTCCTTAGCAGTAACCTGGGATGGTACGGTGTGTGCTTCATGAGCCGAGGTGAGGCTTGGTTGAAGGAATGTGTGCAGAGGCACTTAGTATAGGGCTTGGCACTAAGTAATGGAAGATCTTCTCCCCTGCACCCTCCATCCACTCTAGTGAACATTTGTTTATGCTTTTTGAACAACCATCATCATTCATTATGTTTTTTCCTAGATGGGGGAGTAATTTTTTCTTGTTAGAAGTTCTACTTCCCCAAGGAAAAGCTAGAAACTCACTTTATCATCTCCCTTGTCATCTTGTGGCCCAATCCTGGGTTCCAATTCAGATAATTTGATTTTTTTTGTTTGTAAATATTTTATTGAAGAATAGCATCCACATAGAAAATCACACAAAGTATAAATATACTGCTTGTTAAATATTTACAAAGTGAACATATTCCTATAGCCAGTGCCTTAAATAAGAAACAGAACATTACCAGTTCCCCAGAAGACCTTGTTGAGCTCCCTGGAGTCACGATTCAACAAGAGTATCTACCATCCTGACTTTTAAAGCATAGACTAGTTATGCTAATTTTTGAACTTTATATAAATGGAATTAAACAATATGTGGGGTTTTTTTTTTTTTTTTGCATCTGGCTTCTTTTATTCAACATTTTGTTTGTGAGATCCATCCATGCTGTTGCATGTGGTTGGAGTTCATCCATTCTCATTGCAGCGTAGTGTGTATTTCACTATATCATAGGTTTTTTTCCCCATTCAACAGTTGATGGGCATCTGGGTTGTTTCCATTTTTCAGTTAATACAAGCAGGGCTGCTATGAATATGCTTATATACATGTTTGGTGGTGAACACATGTATGCATTTCTTTTGGGTGTCTGTCTAGGAGTAGAGTTGTTGAGTCATAGCTTATGTACATGATTGGCTTTAGAAGATTCTGTGAAACCATTTTATAAAGAATTTATACCAATGTATTCTTTTTTTTGCACCACCTCAATTAATAACTTTCTTAATAGAGAAGGAAATAAAAACCCAACAAATGGATTACATATATTGCCTTTGCCCCACCTAAGTCAGAGCTTCAAGCCTTTCCATCCCCCAGACGGTGTGCACCTTACCCATTAGATGTGAATATACCCATCCCCTCCTCCCCTCTCGCATCTGCCCAACACCCGATGAATGTAATTACTATATAGACATTCTATAAAAAAGACATCTGCACTAGAATGTTTATAGCATCAGGATTCACAATTGCAAAGATGTGGAAACAACCCAAGTGCCCATCAATACATGAGTGGATTAATAAAATGCGGTATATGTATACCATGGAGGTCTACCCAGCCACAAAAAGCAATGGTGATCTAACACCTCTTATATTATCCTGGATAGAACTGGATCCCATACTACTAAGTGAAGTATCACAAGAATGGAAAAACAAGCACCACATGTACTCACTTACCAATTTATTCTGGTGTCAATAATATCTGAGAGTTCCAATTGCTCTAACACTTGGTGTTACTGTCTTTTTAATTTTAGCCTATGATGGTAGTGAGAGATATTACGTTGTAGTTTTAATCTGCATTTCCCTGATATCTAAGAACCTTTTCATGTATTTATTGGCCAGTTGGATACTGACTTTTGTGAGCTTCCTGTTTATGTCTTTTGCTCATTTTTTTTTCTCTTAGGTTGTCTATCTTTTTCTTATTAATTTGTAGGAGTTATTTTTATACTTTGGATAAAAGTCTTTTTTGATTTTGCAGATATCCTTTCCTACTCTATTGGCTGTTTTTTCATTCCCTTCATGGTTTCTTTTGATTTCTAGCAATAGTTGTAGTTGCTGTCCCATTTGTCAATATTTCCCCTTTAGTTAGCACTTTTGTGATCTGTTTAAGGAATCTTTGCCTACCCCAAGGTTGTCAGGCTATCTTCCCATGTTTTTGCCTAAAAGCTTTATTGTTTTACTCTTTGCTTTTAGATATATCATCCAGCTGGCATTGATTTTTGTGTACGGTGTGAGGTAGGGTTTAAGGTGAATTTTTTCCATCTATGGATATACAATTAACCCAGAACCAATATTTGAAAATAGCACCCACTCCCTTCTACTTGTAATAATACCTTTATTGTAAGTCAGGTGACTATATACATGTGAGTCTATTTCTGAATTCTGTATTTTGTTCCATTGGTCTATATATCTCACCTTCCGGAAACTTTACTGTGAAAAGAAGTTTGTGAAGAAGGGGGTACCCCCAAGGTATCCATTTTTAGCTATGGTTAAGGGAGAGGCAGAGAAAAATCCGCCCACTTTTTAGAGGAAGCTGTGGCAGGGATCTAGATCCTTAGTGGTATGAATTACAGTGTCCGGGGCCTCTGTGGTATTGGCCATCGTGTCTCCCCATTTTATACTCCAGTACAGAGGTATAAAGTGGGAATTGTCCTTGGCCATGTAGACTTGAGGCTTAGTTCTCTGTGTCATCTATAGGGCTGAATGCAAAGAATTTGAAATCTCCGTGCTTGCCTTCCCCCGGAATCAATTTGCCCCTGCCTGCTCCTTTCCCGTAAGCTGTGAAATACAAGATCTCCTTGTAATACTTTTATACACTGCTCGCTGCAGTTTAATATATGAGACACTGCATCATAGTCTAGAGGTTCAAAATTACCTCAAAGTAATCATTTCCTAGAGGGCTGGTAGTAAACATTCTGTCGCACAGCTATGGATTGCTGCCTGTCGCCATTAGTCAGCCCCCAGGGAGATATTGGAGAATGATACGGGAGCAGATTGAGAACTGGAGAATGTCTGCACGTGGCTGCCAGGTCTCTGCAGAGGGAGGCAGGCTTGGTGGCCTGTGGCAGGCTGGCTTTGGGGGGTGGAGTGGGCTCCTTCTGTAGCGAAGAGCTGGAGATGTGGGTCTGAGCTTTGAGTGGCCTGTTGGCTTATTTCAGCTCCAGGGTCATGGGATCCTTCAACTCTAACCTTTGCTCCCAGCTAACTTCTCTATATGCGTCAGGCGAGACCCATCACCTGCATTTGCAAAATAATAATAGTTGCCCCTGACAAACACTCCCTCTGTCCCAAGGAGTCTGCTCCTCCTTTTCATGCAGCATCTTATTAATCTTCAGAGCGACCCCAGGATGGAGTTTCTATGTTAGCCCCTCTTTCACAGCTGAGGGAACCGAGCCCTGGAGATGTTGGGCAACTTGCAAAGTCATGCAGCTAGTCAATGGCAGAGTCAGGATTTGAACCCAGGGTTTTCTGCTCCAAAGGCTGAGTGCTACGTCACTGTATACAGCCTCTGTTAAACATCCAACTCTGCACGGGCCCATTAGCTTGTATGCTCACTAAATGTTTAAGCAAGCTGTTTTTGTCCTCATTGTAGAGATGAAGAAACTGAGGCTCTGAGAAGTGCAGCTGCTTGTCCAAGTTCAGGGAGTAGATGGCATTACCGAGGCTCCATTCCAGGGCTCTCGGACTGCATACCCAAAATTTCCTCCTTGGGCAGGCAGGTAGAGTGAGGGTACAACATCACTGCATGCAGAGTTGCAGTTCATGTGTAGGTTCATCTAGCGGACCTAATGGCTTGGTGCACTTAGGCATAGGACCCCGACAGGGGAAGATCAGGTTTTGGGAGACTGATACATAAAATGAGGATGACCCTCTTAAAAACACAAAATTATTAATAAAACTTAGGTATGGAAGCATATTTTTATTTAGCAGGTGCATTCAAGTGAAGGGTCCTGAAACTTACACCTCATAAACTTCATGGCAAATTCACTCTGATTACCAGTCTCCTGTGGGGTCCCTCCTTGAATGCAAATCTCCCCAGATCAGAAGACTTTTCCCACCTCTGTTGGACTTTCAGAAATCTGAGAATGGAAAAAAGCACAATGTGCACAATTTGGGGGTGTTCAGCATCTCAGCATCATCTGCGGCCAAGTCTAAGCTAGAGTCTCTCAAAATGTGGTCTCCGAGCCGTGTGTCTCTGAACTGCTGGTTACCAGTCCAGGACAAGATCAATCAGACATCGAGAACTGTTGTTTAGAACTTCTATGGAAATTCAGTACTGCATGAAGTCCAAGTGTCTTGTCAAACAGGGTGTAGACCAATTCAAGTGATGTTGAAACTCACTGGTGTATTGCTTGCGGTGCCAGCTGGTCCTAGTTGTCTACAGTAGAACCGTGTGTCAGTCCATGATATAGTAGGAGAAAAACAAAGCTATGCCCTCATCATGGACAGTTTGAGAAGTATCAGGCATGTAACCTTTGCCAAACCCCTCTAGGGAGATAAAGGATTGGAATGCAAGAGGGGAGCAAAGGTCCCTCCTGAGAAGGAAGTGGACCGAGAAAATATACTGTCTTGCTAACAAGTAACTGACGCTGGAGTTGCAGGATGTGACCGGCACAGGGGTCCCAGGAACTAGCTGTTCTGGCCCAGTTACTCTACTCCCCCTGGGGAAAAAAAAAAACCACTCTATAAAACCCAAGGCTTCCCCTCCCTTGGGGTGGATGCTTTATTTTGGTCTCCACCCATCTGCGCCCAGATGTTCGAATAAACAGCATTTTGCTACACCTGAGGCTTCATGTGTCTTCCTCTCAGCTCTGACCTAACAAGAAGCACTGGTCTAAACCTTACTGGGGTTATTGTCATTTTGAATACACCCAGTCATCAACATTTCATGTCACAAATAAGCAACCCTCAAACCAAATGAAAGCAAGAATCAACGATAGCAGCAACAACAAAACCCCAAATCTTTTTTTATTTTATTTCAGCATATTACGGGGGTACAGATGTTTAGGTTACGTATATTGCCTTTGCCCCACCCGAGTCAGAGCTTCAAGCATGTCCAAACCCCAGACGGTGCACACCGCACCCATCAGGTGTGTATATACCCATCCCCTCCTTCCCTGCCCACCTGCCCGACACCCGATGAATGTTATTACTATATGTGCACATAAGTGTTGATCAATTAATACCAATTTGATGGTGAGTGCATGTGGTGCTTGTTTTTCCATTCTTGTGATACTTCACTTAGTAGAATGGGCTCCAGCTCTGTTCAGGATAATACAAGAGGTGCTAGATCACCATTGGTTTTTTGTGGCTGAGTAGAACTCCATGGTATACATATACCACATTTTATTAATCCACTCATGTATTGATGGGCACTTGGGTTGTTTCCACATATTTGCAATTGTGAATTGTGCTGCTATAAGCATTCTAGTGCAGATGTCTTTTTTTATAGAATGTCTTTTTTTCCTTTGGATAGATGCCCAGTAATGGGATTGCTGGATCAAATGGTAGTTCTACTTTTAGCTCTTAGAGGTATCTCCATATTACTTTCCACAGAGGTTGCACTAGTTTGCAGTACCACCAGCAGTGTATGAGTGTTCCTATCTCTCTGCATCCATGCCAACATTTATTGTTTTGGGACTTTTCGATAAAAGCAATTCTCACTGGAGTTAAGTGATATCTCATTGTGGTTTTGATTTGCATTTTCCTGATGATTAGAGATATTGAGCATTTTTTCGTGTTTCTGGGCCATTAGTCGAACTTCTTTTGAAAATTTTCTGTTCATGTCCTTTGCCCTGTTTTTAATGGAGTGGTTTGATTTTTTTCTTGCTGATTTTCCTGAGTTCTATATAGATTCTAGTTATCAGCCCTTTCTTGAATGTGTAGCATGCAGATATTTTCTCCCATTCTGTAGGTTGTCTGTTTGCTCTCGTGATAGTTTCCTTGACTGTGCAGAAGCTTTTTAATTTGATCAGGTCCCATTTATTTATTTTTATTGCTGCTGTGATTGCCTTTGGGGTCTTCTTCACAATTTTTTTCCCTAGGCCAATGTCTATAAGAATTTTTCCAACATTTTCTTCTAGAATTCTTATAGATTCATGCCTTAGGTTTAAGTCTGTTATCCACCATGAGTTGAGTTTTGTGAGAGGTGAGAGGTGCGGATCCTGTTTCAGTCTTCTACATGTGACTATCCAATTTTCCCAGCACCATTTACTGAATAAGGATTCTTTTTCCCAGTGTATGTTTTTGTCTGTTTTATCAAAGATTAAATGGCTATATGAGAATGGCTTTTTATCTGGGTTCTCAGTTCTGTTCCATTGGTCTATGTCTCTGTTCTTGTGCCAGTACCATGCTGTTTTAGTTACTGTAGCCTTGTAGTATAGCTTGAACTCTGGTAAACTCATCCATCCCAATTTGTTCTTTTTGCTTAAGATTGCTTTTGCAAAACCCCAACTCTAATCCAGAAATAATTTGTTTGTGGTCTGGTTTAGTTTTGATCTGGTTAATCTCACTGGCCTCCATTTTTGTATATAGGCTTAGAGGAAGGTAGTTTTAGTGTTTTTCAAATTGTAGCCCAAAGAAAATTGCCTTTATATAAATTACCTGGGAAGCTGTATTAGTTCCTATTGCTTTGTCAAAAATATCACCACACAGTTTGCTTAGAACAACACAAATTTATTATCTCACCATTTCCATGAGGCAGGAATCTGGGTCCTGTTCTTAGGACCTCACCAGGCTGAGATCAAGGTATTGGCAAGATGGGGCTTTGGATCTTCTTCTGAGTTCACTGGTATGTGGCAGAATTCAGTTCCTTGATATTTCAGGACAAAGGCCCTCAGTCCCAGTGGCTGCCCACTGTTCTCTGCCATGTGGCCCTCTTCACAACAAAAAAGTTGGTTTCTTCAAGGCCTAACTTCTTCCATCTATGATCTCTCGATCATCATCTAAATGGCTCGCCTGATTAGGTCAGGCTCTCCCTTTTGAGTAACTTAATGTCCACTGATTAGGAACCTTAATTACATCTACAAATCCCTTTCCTTTTGCTGTAAACTGTCATATTTATAGGTCTCAACTACATTCAAGGTGAGGCGATTACACAGGTACAGAAAGGGTCTTGGGGGCCACCTCAGAATTCTGCCTATATAGAATTCAGTTTAAAAAGTTGGTTCTTGGTTCCAAACCCCAGAGAATTGATTTAGTGAGCATAGTGGGGCCCCAGAGTGCACATTTTAGCAACCTTCCCAGTTACTTGGAGACTCTCTGAGTTAGATCTGGGCTCGAGTGCCAGCTTTGCTGCGTATTGGCCGAAGGCCTCCAGATAACTACTTGTCTCTGAAATTTGGTTTCTTCACCTGTAAGATGAGGTGGACAGGCCCCACCTCACAGGACTGTGTAGATTATTAAATGTGACTGCGGATTGGTAGCTTTCCATCTTGACTGCACGTTAGATTCAGTGGGGACATGTTGAGTCACCTCAGACCAACTGGGTCAGAATCTCTAGGATGGGGTCTAGGCATGAACATTTTGTGAAAGCTCTCCAGGTGATTCTGATGCACAGTTGATATATTGGTCAGCTACTGCCACAATAATGCCATGAAACAAGTAACTCCCAAATCACAGTGGCTTATAATAACAAACATTTTTCTCACTACTGTGTCTGCAGATGAGCCAGGCTTTGCTTCACTGGGCTTAGCTCCAGGCTGTGTGTGTCTACTCTGTGTTTCTCTTTCTGAGACCAGCAGCTCTCTGGGACATGCCCTTATGATGGTGATGGCAGAGATATAAGAGACTGGAACATGTGCTACCTCTTGAAGCTTAGCTTGGAACCATCGCACTATCACTTCTTCCCATTGGCCAAGGCAAGTCACATGACTAAGTTCAGTGACACTTGGACAAGGAAGTAGATGCTACCCACAGCTGAAGGCACTGACAAGTCACATGGCAAAGAGCTAGGGTGTGGAGTTGGGGACAATAACCCAATTTACCACAGGTGCTCAGTGAACATTGTGTATTCTCCCAGAAAGCAGACTCCCACGGCTTCCCCCGAGGCTGTTGTGTGGGAGTCATTCTCCTTCCACAACCTGTTCTAGGGATGTGTTGCTTTCCCACTCTAGTGTTAGATTAGTCTTCAGGGAAGAGAGGAGCTCGCCATATTGCACCAAGTGCTTTGAGTTCTAGGGAAGAAAGATCCCAATTGGAGGCTATGAGAACTATGATTATCTACTTAAATATCCATTTGCCCATCCACCACTCACAAAGTGCTCTATTTATTTGCACACTCTCTGTAATATAGCAGCAGAGGGAGAATTCATTAAGGCAAATTGTGAGGGTAGCTTTCAAACAAAATTCATCGCTCTGTTTTACGCAGTGCATAGTTCCCTGTTTAATGAGAACTCGGCAAGTCCATTTTCCTTAAGGGTTTAATAAAAGTATAATTTAAAAAATTAAGACAGATGGGAAAGGTGCCGGGAGAAGCTATTTTCCCCATTAACTCGCAGAGTAGACCTTCTCAATACTGCAGGATGGGTGGGGAGAAGAAAATCCCCAGGCGCTATCAAGAGTTCTTTAAGGGTACATAAAACTCCGGCCAGGGTTTATGTGGTCTAGGGATTCTTGCCGAACAGATAGGAATTAGATTTACTGGTTGAGTAATGGGACTGTTGCTGGCTGGCAATTTAATTAATGCTGATATAGGAGCTTTGCTTTCTCTAAGAATTTGAACTGCAGTGTACTGGAGGAGGAGACATTTACATTTTTAAAACTTTCTGAATAATCTTGATCACCTTTGGAGAGGAGAAGAGAATAGGATATTTGGGAAGCAAGAGTCTTGGGGTGGCAGTGGCTGATGTCCAGGTGGGTCTCTGCTCCCTACATGTAGCAAATCAAGGGCAAATTGTTAACCACAATTAGGTTTCCTTCCATCCTGCTGGTGTTACTTGCTTCTCAAAGGAGGGAGGAACCTGAGAGATAATTATTTTGATAATATAGTAACATTACTATTAAAGAAGCTAAGAATGAAGCTATTAATTTTCATAGCTAATGTTGTTATTATCCCCATTATACAGATCAGGAAACCAAGACTCAGTCACACAGGTAGAAAATGCAGAGCTTGGGCTCGAGTCATGTGTCCACGTCTTAAACTCTGTGCTGCCCTTTCCTATGTGACCAATGGGACAACTGATGCTCTGGGAAGTGGGGTAAAATTCGCGAGGCTGAATAGCAAATGAATGCAGAGCAGGGACTAGATTTCTATCTAGCAGCTTTCCCTGGTACATCTCTCAAATTTAATATAGGGATTCTGACTCACTTTAATATTAGTCTGCATAACACTCATTAAGAAATATAATTATGCTCTCCTTCATATAGAATGCAGTAAACAGAACTCATGTTGATAGAAAGCTTACTATGTTGCAGGTACTGTACTGAGTGCTTCGTATTCATTATTTCATTGAATCCTCACAGTAAGTGCCAGGAGGAAAGTATGTTACTGTCTCCACTTTAGAGATAGGTTATCTGAGGCTCTGAGAGGTGAAATGCCCAAGGTCACACAGCAGGAAGTGGGCCAGGCAGGATGCTGACTCAGGTCTGTCTGAAACTCCCAAGCCTGTGCACTGACCCCCAAGGCTAACTAGAAATGATTGCTGGGTTTTCCTCCACTTCACTCTATCAGTGTCCCAGGCTGCCTCCATCCGTGATCACTGAGAGTTGACTGATGCAATTCAGGCCGTCATGCCTAGGAGTTATTTTTAGCAACTTCCTGTACAAATTCTTCTCCAAAGACAGGAAGGAGACTGCTCTCCTTCATGCATTCCCTTGCTGGCGTGTTGTTTTATGATCATCTCCTCGATGTGCTATGTTATGAATTAGGAGGCTCTTAGAACTTGTAGAGATGAATGGGTTCCTGAGTGCGGAGTCAGTGGTCAGCAGTTTGAGAAACACTCTCTTCTCTGCCTTTCTTGGGCTGTGATTCATTATGGGATCTTTGAGAGAACCAGATTCCTTCCCGACCAAGGAAATGTTTATGGTTTCCCTCCATGTTTGATTCAAAAGTAGTTGAGAAAATGTTTTTGTCTTTGCTACGTTGTCAGACATTTGAGTTGATGGATAAAGGTCAAGAAATGGATAACATCTAGAGAATGGAAAGAATGATTCCTAAATTCATGTTCACATTATAAAAGTTGGTAACTGTCTTTATGTATGTGAAGTGTACCTTGACCAAATAAAACAAGTTTTAATTTTGCAAGGCTGTGGATTTTCCATTTAGGACCAGAAGAAGTGACTTGACTTTTTATGTCAGGCCTCTGCTCTCCACTTCTTCGTCTGTACCAGACATCACTAATAGATCACGGCACTATTGCCTGCTCAGACCAGTTGTGATCTTAACATCCTTCCCAGCTGAAGGCTCCAGGCAGCCACTGCCACTGATACAATTGGGATTAGAAGGTGAAATCTATTGACCAAGCTTCACTGGGTGCCGTTTTACGTTCCTTTCTGAGTTTAGGCCTCTGTGTTTTCCTGTCAGACAGCCTTAGATACAGACCAAACTGGATTGACTTAAGATGCCAATCAAAGCATCCGATGGGGAAAAAAATGATGCCTCAATTCTTAAATAACTGAAAACAGAGATGACTCGTCGAAGATCACACAGCCAGTAAGTAAGAGAAGAAGTTTAGTAGATTTGGGAGTCCGATAGACCCAGGTTCATGTCCTGTCTATACCACTTCCTAATTTAGTGAGGTTGGACAAGTCAGTTCAACTCCCTGAGCCTCAGTTTCCTCATCTGCAAAAATGGGAATAGGGTGCTACTGACCTTACTGAGGTATGGTGAGGACTAAACAAGGTAATGCGTATGGAATGCCCAGGAGAGGGCCTGGTAGGTAGAGGACATGCCCAATGTTAGAAATCATTTTTCCAGTTTCCTTAAGAATATCTTATGAACAAAAACTTAATATACATTACTATAAAATCTGTAAACTCTATGAGATGGGTATCACTATCTCCCATCTCACAGATCATGAAATGGAGACTCAGAGAAATGAGATGGCTTTCCCAACTTTTTTTTTTTCATACAAAAAGTAAACAGAGTTAGAATTCAAATCCCAGATATGGCAAGGCGCCAGCCCTCATCTCCTTAATGTCTTACTCAGATGCCCCCATCTCAGTGAAACTTACTCTGACCATCCTTTATAAATCTCAACACCTCTCTATGCATGACTCTTCCCACTTACTCTTCTTTATTTTTTTCTCGAAAACGCTTTTTACCTTCTAACATACTCTCTTACTAAATGATTTACTTATTTATTAAGCACATATTTTATTGACCATGAGCCTCACAGGGTAAGGATTTTATTTATTTTGTTTACTGCTGTATTCACTGGTCTGAGCACAGCATCTGACACACAGTAGGTGCTCAACAAACATTTGCTGAATAAACGCACGAAGGCCACCTTGCTCAAAAGCTTCCATTGCACCACACCATGTCCTAAACGGTTTATAATCAAAGCTCTCATTTGTAGAACGCCTACCTTACTCTAGGCATTGCGGAGGCATCAAAAATATATTGTTGCTAAATTTGACCATGACCTTTCATGGAAGGGATGATTATTTAGGCTTTGCAATTGAGGAAACTGACACTCAGCAAGGTTACATGACTTGATGTCCATCAGATGGCTATTGAAGAGCAAGTGAGGAGCCATAGCTAGGTCAGCTGGTCAACGAGGCCTGGTCTCCTTCCCCAGCACATACAACAGGAGACATGCTTCACTCGCAGGGGAAAGGAGTGTGCCTCAACCCCTGCAACTGTGTGTAAGTGTGCATAAGTTATCTGCAAGCACCATTCCACTAAAGCAAGATGGATTGTATTAGTTTTCTAGGGTTGCTGTAACAAAGGACCAAAGACTGTGTTGCTTAAAACCAAAAATCTATTGTCTCACAGTTTTGGACACTAGAAATCCAAAATCAAGGTGTCAGTAGGCTTGGTTCCTTGTGAGTGCTGTGGAAGAAGGATCTGCTCTAGGCCTTTCTCCTTGGCTTGTAGATGGCTGTTTTCTTTCTGTGTTTCTTCCCACTGTATTTTCTATATGTGCATTTATCTTCAAATTTCCTCTTTTTTTTTTTTTTTTTGAGATAGGTTCTCACTCTGTCACCAGGGGCTAGAGTGTGGTAGCATCATCATAGCTCATTGCAACCTCAAACTCCTGGGCTCAAGCGATCCTCCTGCCTCAGACTCCTGAGTAGCCGGGACTATAGGCACCCGCCACTGCGCCCAGCTTATTTTTCTATTTTTTGTGGAGTCGTGGTCTCACTCTTGCTCAGGCTGGTCTCAAACTCCTGGCCTCAAGCGATCCTCCCACCTCAGCCTCCCAAAGTGCTAGGATTACAGGTGTGAGCCACTGTGTCTGGCCAAATTTCCTCTTTTCATAAAGACACCAGTTATATTGGATTAGGGGACCACCCCACTCCAGTATGAGTTCATCTTAACTAATTATATCTGCACCGATCCTATTTCCAATTAAAGTCCCAGGGTTAGAACATCAACATATGAATTTTTGGGGAGGATACAATTCAACCCATAACACTGATGTTATAAAATATATATGAAAATAAAATTTTAGGATGATAAGATAAATAGAGAAAGATTCTAATATTTTTCCTGGTGAATTAAAAAAACTCAGTTTTCTTGAGATATAATTCACATAACATACAATTCTCCCATTTAAATTGCACATTTCAGTGATTTTTAGTATATTTATAGAGTTGTGCAACCAATATCAATTTTAGAACATTTTCATCATCCCCAAAAGAAGCCCATGCCATTAGCATTCACTTCCTAATTTCCCCCAAATCCCTAGGCAACCACTAATCTATTTTGTGCTGTTATAGATTTGCCTATTCTGGACATTTCATGTAAATGGGATCTTCTAATATGTAATCTTTTATGTCTTTCACTTAGTGTAATATTTTCAAGGTTCATTTGTGTTGTAGCATGTATCAATACTTCATTCCTTTTGATGGCCGAATAATATTCTGTTGTATGGATACATAACATTTTATCTGTTAATCAGTTAATGGGCATTTGGGATGTTCCTACTTTTGAATATTATGAATGGTAGCTGCTATGAATGTTTGTGATCAAGTTTTTATGAGAAATATATTTTTATTCTCTTGGTAAAATAAATAAAGGTGTAATTGCCCAGTCATATGGTAGCTCTCTGTTTAACCCTTTGAGAAACTGGCAAACTGTTTTCCAAATTGGCTGCCCCATTTTACATTTCTACCAAAAATGTTTGAGGTTCAATATACCCACATCCTCCCCAACACTTGTTATTTTCTGCCTTTTAAATTATAGCCACTTTGGTGTGTGAAGTGTACCCTACCAGGGTTTTGACTTATATTTCCCTGATGACTAATCTTTTCATGGGCTTATTTCATATCTTTGGAGAAATGTCTATTCAGATACTTTGTCCATTCTTAAATTGATTTACTTACCTTTCTATTATTGAATTGCAAGTGTTCTTCACATTTTCTGGATATAAGTCCCTCGTTATTATAGATAAGATTTGCAAATATTTTTCTCCCATTCTGTGGTTTGTCTTTTCAATCTCTTGATGGTGTATCCTTTAAAGCAAAATATTTAAATTTTGGTGAAGTCGATTTATTTACTTTTTCTTTTGTCACTTCTGTTTTTGGTGTCGTATTTACAACACCAAAACCAAGATCATGAAGATTCTGTATTTTCTTCTAAGAATTTTGTAGATTTTATAATTTTAGCCTTTACATCTAGGCCTGTTATACATAGTGAGTTAATTTTTGTGTATGGTATGATGTAGGGAACCAATTTCATTCCTTTGCTTGTGACGCAAATCGAGTTGTTCCAGCACTATTTGTTCAACTGTAAGCGCATAGTTGAACCAGGTATCAACATTATTGTTGTCTTCCCATTGAATGGTCTTGGTGGCTTTGTCAAAAATTAATTGGCCATTTTCAAGTATACAATATATTAATTATAATCACCATTATGTACAACAGATCTCTTGAACTTATTCCCATCAATGAAGCAATCAATAATCAATTGGCCAAAATATAAGAGTTTATTTCTGGATTCTCAATTTTATTCCATTGATCTGTATGTCTCTCCTAAATGACTACACTGTCTCAATTTCTGTGGCTTAGTAGTAAGTTTTTACTGGAACTTGTGAGCCCTCCAATTTTGTTCTTTTTAAAGATTGTTTTGCCTATTCTGAGTTCTTTGCATTTCCATATGAAATTTAGTATCAGCCTGCCAATTTCTGCAAGAAAAAAAGCCAGCTGGGATATTGATGGGTATTGCATTGAATTTGTAAATCAATTTGAGGATTACTGCCATCTTGAAAATCTTAAATCAACATGGGATGTCTCTCCATTTATTTAGATCCTCTTTATTTTCTTTCAACAATATATTGTAGTTGATGGATTGTTCTTTGCATCTTGGGGTAGAGGCTCCTCACTCTGGCACTATCTGGTTCGGGGATTTAGGCACATTGAGGAGGCCAATCCAATTACCTGATACATGACATTTTCTTTGGCCTCCGCCCACTGGACAGCAACTAAGATCATTGCCACTCGTGCTGGAGGGGAGGACGACTGGCCCTCTGCTGAGTGTGCTGTATTCCTTACCTCTCGCTAGCAATGATGATGATATGCATATTCTGCTAGATGTTTTTCAAAATCCATTATCTCATTTTATCTTCAGAACATCCCAACGAGTTCAGAATTATTACCTTCATTTTGCAGATGTAAAAGTTGAGGTCCTGAGAGGCATACATCTCAAAAGGAGCAGAGCACACAATTGAACCAGGTATCTTAACGTCAGACTTTGGGCACTTCCATTCTGCTCATCGTACCGTCTCCCAGATGGGTGTCAAGTTTTGCCAATAAGCCGTTCTTACATTCCCATTCACTTCAGTCTAAGACCTCATGCTTAGTGAGTACTGCACATATAAGTTGTCCCTGACTAGTTAGAGTCCCCTCTTGAAATTACCAAAACAGCAGCTGGCTTCATTCCCAACAGCTGTTTGTGATTTTTATCCTTGGACCAAAATTTTTGTTTGAGAACCAGACTCTTGCTCAACTCAGAAGACTCATCAGACCTCATGAGAGGATTCAATTGTATACATAGTCCAGGTTTGGAGCCCAACAAAATTACCGAAACAGAATTGCTGGGGTTAGAAGGAGTTGTAGGGAGTCTAGGAATCTGAATCTTAATAAGAACTCCAAGTAATTTTTATGATCAGGCTGATATGAAAAACATGAGAGTAATGGAATCCATTCACCCATTTATTCATCCATCCATCCATCCATCTCCTCCTCTTTTAAATGAGGGTAATACCAGTACCCAGCTTATTGGTTGTTGTTAGGATTAAATGAGGATATATGTGAGAAGTGCTTAGAAGAGTGCCTGGCATGTCATAAGTGATGTTTTAAGATTTATGTTTGGGTACCTCCTATGGTCCTGGTCCTCTTATTGTTATTGGGGATACATTAGAAACAGACAGACAAGGACTTGTCCTCCTGATGATGACCATCTATTAATAGCAGAATGAGGACAAATTTTAGCATCAGATCAGATTGGATTAAACTCTTGCCCCTGCCAAATTTGAAGAACAAACTACTGAACTTCCCTGGATATGGTTTCTGAAATGTGAACTGGTAATGATAAAATTGTTATTATTAAATAATGATCAGAGTTAAATAAGATAATACATGCGAAGTGACTTACTACATGTTAAAAGATCATTTACGATAAGTTTATTTTTCCCTTTTCACTGATACTTTTTTTTTCTTGGAAGAAATCCACAATGCTGTCCTGTTGAAGCAGGCAAATATTAGTAATAGTAATAATGATGCCTGCCGTGTATTGAGCACTTACTATCTGCCAAGTCTCTACATTCATTCTCGAAAATTAAGAAAGCAAATACCTACATTGTGCTTATCAAATGCCAGGCATTTTTGGCAATATTAATTATGATATTAATTAACTCATCTCATGCTCACAACTATGATATGTGGTAGGTATCCTTAGTACCCCTATTTTATAACAGAGGAGACTCAGAGAGGGAAAGCAACTTACCCAATGTCACACAGCTAGAAAGTGGCAGAGCTGGGATTTAAATCCATCTGTCTTTTTACTATGGGAATGTAGTGTTGAACCGCCATGGTATGTGGCTTCCCACAGAGAGAGGTGGCTGAGTAACTCATAGGAAATTGGTGGAAAGGATTCTGAACTCGGTGCAGGTCTTTAATCACAACATCTGCAACCTGAAGCACATTCTATGGAGTCCCTGTGGACATTCCCCTGTGGCAAAAAGATGTCCAGACTTGCCTAATTTTCCCCGACCTCGCACCAAGTCGGCCTTGCCAAGTTCTCCTGCAACACAGGAATTTGGAGAGCTCCTTGGAGAGATTCGATTTCTTTAGTCTCACCAGGCACAAGGCAAGCTTGGGAGACGTGAAAGGTGGCAGTTATTTATTTCATGAATAGATAATGGCAAGCCATTTAGAGAGAGCAGTGGCAGGAAGATGATAAAGCTATTAATACAGTTGGAAGCTCATTTCTTTCGGAGTGGTCAGCAGCAACGGAGAGGACAACAACGAGAAAATATTGCAATGGCCGCTCCTGACAACACAAATTATTCAGGGGATATTAAAGTGCATTGTTCACCATCGTAAACATTTTTTGTATGTTTATGAGATCTGTTCAAAGGCATCTTGATGGATGAAACCCTAGAACATTTATAGGTGTGTGTGCATGTGTGTGTGTGTATTCACATTTCTTTTGTTCTAGCATCCTAGTATCCCATGTCAATCATTTTTTTTTTTTTTTCAGACAGAGTCTCGCTCTGTTGCCCTGGCTAGAGTGAGTGCTGTGGCGTCAGCCTAGCTCACAGCAACCTCAAACTCCTGGGCTCAAGCGATCCTACTGCCTCAGCCTCCCAAGTCGCTGGGACCACAGGCATGTGCCCCATGTCAATCATTTCTTTGAGCTGATGCACTCAGCAGTGGCTAGACTGGGCCTATGT
>CAUYSK010009121.1:0-29391 GCA_963575035.1 Avahi laniger
GTGTGTGTGTGTGTGTGTGTGTGTGTGTTTATATACACTATACATAGTTTATCCCATAGTGCGGGCTTATTTCTTAGCAATAAACAGCTTTGTCGACTCTAATTTATGGTCCTCCACAAAGAATCCCTCTGGATATCACTAAGGAGAAGGACCTCAGCCGGTGAACCTGGTCATTACAGCCCCTATTTGGGAGCCTCAAGTGAGCAGAGCAAGTGAAGAGGGTCCTCAATGAGCTCCCCGTAGGTACGTGGGACACTTGTGTCTTTTTGGTGTTTGTAGAAGGAAAGGCAAAAGGTTATATGTTCCTACTTGGAAGCAAAAAGCCAGTAACTTAGCTCTGACATCTTGGTTAATAGACTCAAAGAACTTTGATCTGCAGGAATCCAGGTGAACCTGCCCCCACCCAGCCTCTGCCTCATCCAGTCTCCCTGTCCCATTCCCATTTTGTCACGTGGAACAGTCCCTCTGATGAGAGCAGCGATTCTCAGCCCAGTTGCATATTACCGTCACCTGGGGAATTGGTACTTTTTAAGTTGGTATTTCAAAAACATACCAATGCCAAGGTCCTACCTCCACATGCATCTCTGGAAGTGGGGTCTGGGCCTTAGTATTTTTTTTAGCAGCTCCTTTGGTGATTCTTATGTGTAGTTTAGGTCTAGAAGATTGAGGATCATGGTAAGCAGAGGCTGACTGTGTCTGATTATAGTAGACAGGGGAGGCAAGTTCTGTGGGGCGCGGTTCCAGGCTGCCACTTCTGGGCCTGGCCATGTAAGGGCAGAAATCCATTCACTCAGGCACGTGTGTACGTGAGCTTCATTCACTTACCAGTTATTTACCAACTGTCTGCTAAGTGCCCTGCTCTGTAGATACAGCAATGAACAGAATAGGCGGAACTCCATGCCCTCGTTGAGCTTGTATCCTGGTAGGAAAGAGAGGGCATCCTGATTGGGAAACACAGGTGAGGTCTGAGGAAGCCCCATTCCCAGCTCTCAGGCAAGTAATATCCGGGAAGCACACATCAGAGCATGAACAGGTGCCTGGTTTTGTAAAGCACATTCACAGCCAATTGGTGAGCATCTGGCACTCAGGCTGAGAGGGTCCCAAGGGTCTGAGAGGTAGGGAGCCTGTGGTGTGGCATTCAGCCATAGAATGATCTCTTCCAGCTTCTGTCCACGGAGGTTTATTGAACCAGTGCAGCATGAGAAGACATGAGTGGAGCAGATACTAACAGCCATGTCCACTGGGATGACCCCAGAGTTGTGGGATGATGATGGGGGTGATACTGGTAAAGATTAGTGTCCCCATATTTTTCATATCAGGAGTCAGAGGCAGAGCCTAGCCTTGAACTCGAGTCTTCCAATTTCTCATCCAGGCAGGATCCTCTGCTGCCTCTAATTACAGCAGTAGTTGGAAAAATGCCCAGATTAATTCTACAGAGGCTGACCTTCTTGAGAGCAGAAGCAGGAGACTCCACGAATTTGCTTTCTGTCTTTGTTTGCCCAGGCTTGATGACTTGTTTTCTTCAGGATAGGGGGGAGGGAGTGTCGTGCTCATAGAGGCCAGGGTCACGGGCAACTCTGACCCACAGGCCAAGGCTAATTGTTTTTACTGCCACCTTCATCTGTGAAACAGACAGAGATGTATTTCCGGTGGGAAGCGTAAGTAGATGCTTTGTGATGTCTTGGAGGGCTGATGAAGGCTGGGCTGAGCGCTACGCAGGTAGCATTGATGGAGAGCAGCAGGTGTCTTCCAGCTCAGCCCTGCCATGAGGCTCAAAAGGCTGGAACAGAGGGCGGAGTGCACCGGGCCACAGAGGAGCCTCCTGTTTGCTTCTCTGCTCATTTACTGGGTGTTTCCATCCTTATTTCCAGGGCCCTCCCTCCACTCCCATCCTGTCCCTCCCTTCTCTGCATGGGTCGTGATCATGCCTATAGCCTTTAGGCTGGAGTCCTGAGCTGCTTCTGCACCTTGGGTGGCCAAGAGGTGGCCAGAGCCCCAGGCCACTTTGCCTGGTGTCTGGGAGCACAGACTTGGAACCCCTCACCTCAGAGTCCTTCAGACTCCCGCTTGGGCTCTGTGCTAGGTAGGGACAACGAGATCTGGAAAAGGGGCATCATTACAGTTTTCAAGGGAGCAATGAGAAATATGTAAGCACAAAAGTAAGGCGCCCGAAAAAGAACCAATATCCTTTTGTTCCATTGCTTTAATATCAAAGTTGCCTTTTTTTTTTTTTTTTTTACTTTTTTTTTTTTGAGACAGAATCTCACTGTGTTGCCCGGGGCGAGTGCCATGGCGTCATCCTAGCTCACAACAACCTCAAACTCCTGGGCTCAAACAATCGTTCTGCCTCAGCCTCCCGAGCCGGGACTACAGGCATGCGCCACCATGCCCGTCTAATTTTTTCTATATATTTTAGTTGTCCGATTAATTTCTTTCTATTTTTAGTAGAGACGGGATCTTGCTCTTGCTCAGGCTGGTTTTGAACTCTTGAGCTCAAACAATCCGCCTGCCTCGGCCTCCCAGAGTGCTAGGATTACAGGTGTGAGCCACCGCGCCCGGCCCACAGTTGCCTTTTATTGACAGCTTACTATATGCCAGGTATTGTGCTAGTTTACATGCATTACCTCATTGACTACTCCGAACAGGCCCAGGAGATAAGGTATAATTTTCCCGTTTTATATTTGAGAAAATAGGAGCTTAGAAATTTTAAGTAACTTTCCCAAGGTCACACCACTAGAAGATGCTGGCTTCTCTAAAGCCCATCTATATGGACTGAGTGGGCTGGGGATTGGACAAGTAGCCCCGATGCAAAGACTCAGGAATCCAGGCCAGGCATCGTGGCTCACACCAGTAATCCTAGCATTCTGGAACGTCGAGGAGGGAGGATCACTTGAGCTCAGGAGTTCAAGACCAGCCTGAGCAAGAGCAAGACCCTGTCTCTACTAAAAATAGAAAGAAATTGACCAAAAAACTAAAAATAGAAAAAATTAGCTGGACATGGCAGTGCACACCTATAGTCCCAGCTACTCGGGAGGCTGAGGCAGGAGGATCGCTTGAGCCCAGGAATCTGAGGTTGCTGTGAGCTATGATGACACCACTGCACTCTAGCACAGGCAACAGAAAAAGACTCTGTCTCAAAAAAAAAAAAAAAAAGGGATCCAAACTCAAGTGCTCAGTTGGCAGTCAACCCCCAGGGTGACCGCCCAGGAATATGGGGGCCCACGGACAATTTCCAAATTCATCCTGGGCAGTGGGAAGGGGTAGATCTAGCTACGTATCCAGATCAAGGTTATACAAATAGACCAGTGGGCAGAGAGATGGGAAAGAGACTTTAGCCTCGAGGAGGAGGATTTAGAATCTAGGTCAGGAATCCTGGCCCCAGCTGAGATGGAGAGAAACGTGTACAGAGCCCCTATCTTTGGAGTGGCCAACATGGGAAAAGGGGTCGGCGAGGTGTCATGCGATAGGATACGGAAGATACACAGGTGCCAAGAACTGATTCCAGTCCAGTAGTTCCTGGTCTAATTGGCATGAAGGGAGAGCCGGGGCAGAGGGCACAGGAGACTCCACCACATGGGGCCGAACACCAGACCCAATGCTGGGTTAGCAACTCCATCCTAAGACCCTGAAGCTGGCAGCCACCGGCAAATGTCCTGCTTCATTGTGGACAAGCTCATGCTCCAGGGTAGCATGGAGATTCCCAGCTTGAGAAGCTGGAAGGGTAATATATGGAGCAATGAAAGAAGCATGTGGGTGATAGGATCCCAAAAGAAAGTTCCTCTGGAAGTCTATCTCATCCCTACCTAAATGATGAAGCCCCTCTGTTTCTGGTGGAATAGAAAGTAAGATGGGAAACATCTTAAACACAGCCCAGGCCATCTCAGTGGACATAGAGAAGTCTAAGATTTTTTATTCTCATTGCTTTATTGACTGAGAGTTCCTTACTTCATGGTGCAGAATGACTGGTAACCCAACTGGGACCAGCATAAAACAAAATAATAGCTAGTACTATAGATATCGAGTGGTTACTCTATGCCAAGCATAACAAAACACCACGAATTAGGTATTAACATTATACTACTATGGTTTTTACTGGTGAGAAAACTGAAGCTTCAGAAGTTGGTGATTAGGTCAAGATCATACAGCTCATCCCAGCATTTGAACTCAGGCATAAGTCTGTACTCGTAACTGCCATGCAATGCTTCCACTCTGCAGGAGCTGCAAGCCTCTGGCCAGGGGCTCCTACATAGTAGGTCACTGACATTAGATATTGAATAAATGCTTGAGTGGATAGATGGACAAAAGTCCTCTCCCAAAGAGCATCATACAGACTCCGGGGCCAGGCAGGTCCAGGGAGCAATGTGATTAAAATGAAACTTGAATTTTGAGCCCCCTAGTCTCACTGGAATTCACTAGAACGTCCCAGATGAAGTCAAAGGCCACATGCCTGTTACCTGCAAATGAAACAAGGAACCTCAGCCACTCTATACCCTTTATGTTTCTTGGACATGATTCTTCTTAGAGAACAGGTATTGGTCATTCTCAAAAAGGTCAATGTTATCTTCATGACAGTTTAAATCTTGTCTTCATTATTCTATATTGTTAAATGCAAATTCTTAAACCTGAAGCTGCTACCAGAGCTTTAGAAGCAAAATTCTGGTTCCAGAATGGGCAAATCAGGGGAATAGCCCCCTGGATAAACTTAGGCCGGAAGGAGACTTTCTGTCTCTAGATGTGAAATTCTTTGCACGGACGTAGCATTTTATAACTGGTCAGCACCCAGAAGTCCATGGGAATTCAGAACATGGGGGATCCAGGTAGTGGCTGGTCCCTAGGGAGGCAGAAACTAAGACAGAGCCCTGAGAAGAGGATGGACGAGCATGTGCAGGGGCTGGGGTTCAGTGTGGGGGTGGACTACCAGGCACTGTGATTGATCCAGGATTTTAGGAGGGAGCAGATGAAGCTTGGTCTCATGTACTGCTGCAACTCGGCAGCCCATGGGGAGAGGAGTGCTTTGAGGCAGATAGACATGTTTGGAAGAGAGGAGTGGTACTCAGGATGGGGTCCCCAATTGTCACTGAACCACAGGATCATGGACCAGGAGGCCAAAGCCCCACGTTTTGTCTGGGTTAGAATCACTATGTGGCCTGGACCAGCTGCCTGTGCGGGGGTATCCTGAAGCTGATGGAAAGAGAAGGGATCACCCTCACTTTTGTGCCCCTCACTGCTCTCGACTCACTTAATATGAAGGGTGTGGCTCGGACAATCCTTGCTTCGAACACTTAGTCCTGCTGAAGGAGTGTCGACTGCTGTGCGATGCTGCCTCTTGCCAGCTCTCTGCTGGCTCCGGGTCTCTGTTCTCTCTGTGGACTGTGGACTGTGGACTGTGGTGTGAGACACATAATGGCAATGGGTCGAAAAGGAAAGGACCCTGCTCCTTAATTGGGGAGAGTCACTTCCTTTTTGAAGCCAGGGCTGAAAATGGCTTCTCCCGCTGTACGGAACCTGGACCCCAACACTTCCCGGGCAGGCACTAGACAGTTCTTCAACCCCCAAAGCTGAGAGCCGAGCTCCTCCCTGTTTGCCACCTTTCCATCCAGGACTGCGTAGGTTGCACCTGCATTGCCCAGCTGCACTCCTCTGGGCCGCTCTGAAGGCCAGGTGGCCTTTTTGGTTGTTCTCTCTACACTCTCTGCCGAGCAGTCTAGATTTATCCCCCTTCCCCCAGCCCCGACCTCTCCCTGTTGTCAGGGGCCCAGATGCTTCAAGCTAGTACAGGGTGGTAAATACAGAGAAAACTGAAAGACTCTCCAAGTGTCCTAGTGCCAGATCTTTGAGGATCCTTTCCTTCTCTTCTTTCATTCTTTTTTTTTTTGAGACAGAGTCTCACTCTTTTGACCGGGCTAGAGTGAGTGCCGTGGCATCATCTTAGCTCACAGCAACCTCAGACTCCTGGGCTCAAGCAATCCTACTGCCTCAGCCTCCCAAGTAGCTGGGACTACAGGCATGTGCCGCCATGCCTGACTAATTTTTCCTATATATTTTTAGTTGTCCAATTAATTTCTTTCTATTTTTAGTAGAGACGGGGTCTCGCTCTTGCTCAGGCTGGTTTCGAACTCCTGAGCTCAAACAGTCTGCCGGCCTCGGCCTCCCAGAGAGCTAGGATTACAGGCGTGAGCCACCACACCCGGCCTCTTCTTTCATTCTTTTATGCTGATTGGAGACTCAATTTTCCATCTCACGATTCCTCACAATTTACAGAATATCCAGATTATCTGCTCAGAAGCATAGCATCTGGCTCCACCTCTTCCTCCTCCTTACTCCTCTTCCACCTCCCTTTCCTCTTCCTCCTCCTGGTTTCCTGATCTTCTCTTTAGGTTGGGTGGTGGGGAGGGCAAGTCAAACACCCCAAACACCCAGGTCAGGCGACAGTGGGCATGAAAGCTATAATAAGGAGCTAAAGAATTTGCAAGCCTAAGGTTTTTGTTTTGTTTTGTCTTACAATTAATTGTCATATTGCTTGATTAGCTGATTTGCTAATTCCAATACCATCAGCATGGTTAATTACAGACTATGCTATTCAGGTCAGAACACATGCAGGTAATCACGGTGTTGGGGCAATTGCTCTGAGACCTGTTCCTGATTCCAAACAATCCTAGGGTTAGTTGCATAGGATTCTACTGGGCTACAGACTCCCTGCATGGTCTTAGGCAGGTGGGGGTGGGGTTGGCCCTTTCTCTTTCTGAGTCATTTTCTAACCACAGAAGCGTTGGTGGCACTGATGGGATCCAGAGAACTTAACAGAAGGCCTACCGCATTCTGAGACGTTGGGGAGTCTTAACCCCATTGGTTCCATAACTGGACAAGCCTTACGCTTAGCAAGATTGCCTCTGTCGTGGGTAGTGGGGGACTGCCACTGAGCAGGATGTAGGTAAAGAACAACTTGGGAAACGATGCCTGGTTGGTCTCAATGGCCTGGGCACGACAGAGGCCTTGATTTTGTCTCAGCGGAGAAGCAACTCCTGCCTGCCTCCCAGACAGCCTGGTTCCTTGCCTGACCCACTTTATCACATTGACTGTCGCACTAAGAAAAAAAAAATTCATGGGGCCATGGTGTTTTATTACAAAGATAGAATAAAAACTTCAAAAACAAAACTATCCTTTTCTAATTTAATGAAAAATTTGTTATATCATCAATAAAACAGTAATATAAAAATTTGAAAATTAGTATTGTCAAAAGTCACGTGAAAGCTTGAAAAGTAGTTCATAAGGGTAAAGTGTTTTTCTTGACTTGTCAGGCTTAAGTGTAATTTAAAGGTAAACATAAATAGAAAAATGAAACAAAATGAAATTTATTGACTTCTATTCATTTAATCCATGTTTTTAGAATTATTAATAAATTGACAATAGGTAAAGAGACGTGTGAGTTATATATGCTTCACAAGGCCCTGTGCTCAAAACTAGCATGAGTTAAATACAACTCACAAGGCAGTTAATGTGTTAAAGGCTCCCTAACTCTGTGTACTCTCTCTCTCTCTCTGTCTCTCTCTCTCACACACACACTCACACACACACACACACACACACACACACACGTGCACACAGCTACCTCCTTGCATCGTCAGCACCACGCTCATCACAGATATACAAATATTTTCTTTCTTTACAGTCTGTAAATGGATTGAGAAAAAACATTCTAAATATTTTTCTCTTCTATCTCCTTTATCCTGTCTTTCTCTCTCGCTACGCCTAGTTCTACAGCAATAGTGGAGAAATGCAGCCATGCGGTGCGTCCGGAAGGACAGCCAGGACACTGGCGGACAGCCCACATTTCCTCCAGCTAGAAAGCCCTCCGGTTTTCTGCAGCTACCCAGGCCCACACCGCCCTCGAGAACCGCCCTTCCAGACAACACCTGCCCTCCCTCCGCCTTACCTCCTGCCCCAGGCTGAGCCTCCTTTCTTGCAGCCACAAAAGCACTTTGCACATGGTACCTCTGGACATGTGGATCACTTTAGGTCACAATTATACACTTATATGTATAAAATATGTCACAGGGGAGCCATCCTACAATTTTCCTAGCCTGTCAATTTTATTTAACTATTGTTTTATATAAATTATATGCAAACATATTTATACAAATACATTTGTATAAAACAATTATTCTATCATATTTAATATTCAATTACTTACGAATGTGCTTCCAAGGCTCCCCATAAAGATATTTTATAATTAAATAATTTTTTTTCTTCTTTTTTTTTGAGACAGAGTCTTACTCTATTGCCCTGGCTAGAGTGAGTGCCGTGGCGTTAGCTTAGCTCACAGCAACCTCACACTCTTGGGCTCAAGCAATCCTCCTGCCTCAGCCTCCCGAGTAGCTGGGACTACAGGCATGCGCCACTATGCCTGGCTAATTTTTTCTGTATATTTTTAGTTGTCCAGATAATTTCTTTCTGTTTTTTTTAGTAGAGACGGGGTCTTGCTCTTGCTCAGGCTGGTCTTGAACTCCTGAGCTCAAACAATCCGCCCGCCTCGGCCTCCCAGAGCGCTAGGATTACAGGCATGAGCCACTGCGCCTGGCCTATAATTAAATAATTGAATTAATAATTTGGGAACTTGTTCCTTCCATGCACGCAAACAAACCCGCATGGCGGAAGTGGTTCGCAGGTGCTGCAGCATCTTCGCGCTAGCGGCCAGTCTCATGGACAGATAGCGAAGCAGCTGATAGAAACACAAGAACATCAGAAGACACAGAGCCAAGAAAGTTCACGGCGAAAGAATTAGTTGAAGTCTTTTGTCTCATTGAAGCAGGATTTGCTAAGCTTGAGGAGCAAGATCCTAGCATTGAGCAGCATACAAAGGTTTACTGCGTCGTTAGTGAGAACAGCTGCTGCCGCAAGGCCATTTATGATGAGAAAAAGAAAAAGGTTGTGCAAACGACCCTAGAGTTGGTTTCAAGAAACCCACTTCAGTGGTTGGCTCCCCTCCTCCAGCCGCAGAATCAAATCGTGATTCTCCAGCACCTGCCCCATCCTCTCCAACGCCATCTCCAAAGTCATCTTCCAGCTAATGTTAGCTGCCTTCCTGCCTCCAACAGAAGACTCAGATACAGCATTTTCAACTCCTGACCCACGGAAACCGTGAGATGTACATTTGTGTTGTTTTAAGCCATTAAGTTTCTGGTAACTTGTTACACAGTGACAGAAAAATAAGACACTGACTTCTTAGAATAAAAATACTTTAATTTCTGGCTTGCTATAGGCTATTTGGGTGCATGTTCCATGACCCTGTGGGGTTGTTTGCTGGTTACGCCTCCTACAGAGAGAAAATTCAGGAAGAAAGCTTGAGAAAGGCTGGATTACAGGTACACATTTTATTCACTCAACAAATATTTAATGAACATCTGTTATCTTTCAGCCATTGGACAGAGGGCTATAGCAATAAGTAATTCAGGTGACGTTCTCTGCTCTAATAAGAGGTATATTCTACCCAAGGGGAAACTAACTGTAAATAAGGCAATAAATAAACGAGATAATTTCAGGAGTATTAAAAGCTATGTAGGTGATAAAAAAGGGTGAAGACATGACTGGGGTGGGGCTGGGGTTGCAGGTTTGGGGGTTCACCGGGGTGGTCAGGGAGGCTTCTGGGCAGGTGGCATTTGAGCTGAGACCTGAGCAATAAAAAGGAGACAGCCATGCGAACAGTGAGAAATGTCAGCTCTGCAGAGTTTGTGAGCCTTCTCCAGGGCAGTGTTGCTGGCATGTGCCAGCACCAGGGACTGATCCAGCAGGACCCCCCAGGGGGGCCTTTCCAGCATCCCAGGGGGCCCCTTTGAGGCCTTTCTTGGGGTTGTGGGTGAGCCCGAACTTAACACTGGAGATTCTTCCAGGAGGCTGCCTGGTGCCACCCTGGGGATCCGGGCTACTTACTGGTCCCACCCCAGTCCTATCTGGGGCTGTTAGGTAAGGCTGGAAGGACTGGAGGTCCACCTCAAAAGAGTTTTCCAGATAATCTTCACTGTTGTGGGTCTGGAGATTAGATTCCTGCCAGACAGAAAGTGCTGTGTTCTCTCTGTGACCCGTCCTCACCTGGGAGAGGTTTTCTTGGAAAGTGTTTATTTTCCCTGGGGGCAGACTGGGTTATCTCAGCCTCCTCGTGGGTCCAGTTCAGGTTCCCACCAATCGCCCCAGATCATCACAGGGCTCTGGTTTTTCCATTGTTTGGGAAAACAATGGGAATGAGAAGGAGGAGGAGATGGCAGTGCCAGGCCTGCGTGGGCAGCTTCTCTAGGCTTCCTGCTCCTGCTAACACCTCTAAGCAGGGGCCTGGAGAGAGAACACAAATGAGGTCCCACGTACCATATGTCTAAGTACGTCAAAGTTATATTAATATATCAAGCTGGCAAACTATATAAAATGTGTTTTAATCTCTGAGTTAAGTACACCTTCACAACAACCTACAAGGCCTGGCTTGAATTTAGACTTCTCAGGCTCCTTGGATTTCCACTCCAGAACAGGTGGTTAGGAGAGCTGGCTTCTGGCTCCCAGCCTGCAGCCTGCTCCCTTCTCTTTTCACTCCAAGCACCATCCTGCACTGGAAGGGGTGTCCTGTGAATGCACGTGGACACCCTGGCCTGCATGTCTAAGCTTTGTACCATCCCCCTTCTCCAAACATCTGTCCCTCAGGCCTAGCTGTGTGCACACCGTCAGTGATGTTCTACTCTCAGGAGGGTGGGCCTAGGCAACGGACATGCACAAGCCAAGAAGTTGGCCCAGGGTCATATGGCAGGGAATGCCAAGATTCTGGGCATGAAGCGTGCTCTAGAGCAGGTAGGCTCTGGGTGGGCACAGCCCTTTGGCCCTATAGATTTCACACACTGTGTGCCAGGCCAGGGGTCGGCGGAAGGGGCACAGCTGGAGAAGGGTAGAATGGGACCTTCTAAAGTGCAAGGCCCAGGGCAAGGCCTCCTTTTGCTTGGATCTAAAGGTGCTACTGTTTAAGAATGAGGCCTGTCTAGCACTTTCTACAGTGCTGCCTCTCATACGCTTTCAAAAAATTTATACTTTAAACTTTTATTTAACATTTTACTCTCAAAACTTTTCAAATTTATAGAAAAGATGCAAAAATAGCTCAATGAGTTTCTACTTGCTTTCTCTCTTTACACATGCAGGTTGAGTATCCCTAATATTAAAAATCCCAAATCCTAAATTGCTCCGAAATCTCAACACTCAAAGGAAATGCTCCCTGGAGTATTTCAGACTTCAGATTTTCGGATCAGGGATGCTCTACTGGTGTATAATGCAAACATTCCAACATCAGAAAAATAAATCTCAAATCTGAAACACTTCTGGTCTCAAGCCATTTGAATAAGGGATATTCTACCTGTGTGTACACACACGTGTAGACCTACAATAACTTTCGCCAAACCATCTGACAGTAAGTTGCAGACATTGTGACCCTTTTCCTCTAAGTTCTTCAGCGTGTATTTTCTATGAACAGAACTCTCTTGCTCAACTATGGCGCGATGATTAAAATCAGGAAATGGAACATTAAGAGAATATGATTATCTGTACAGCCCATATTCAGATTTTGCCAATGATCCTAAGAATGTCCTTTACAACGATTTTAAAATGTGGCATTTTGTCGTGATATCTCCTTAAACTCCTTTAATCTACAACCATTTCTCATCTTTCTTTGTCTTCTATGATGTTGACATATTTGGAGAGTACAGGCTAGTGTTTTGCAGAATGGCCCTCAATTTGGGTGTGTCTGATGTTTCCTCCTGATTAGATTCAGGTCATATATTTCGGGTGGGACTACTTCCTGACTGGTGTCAGTTTGCCCCATTATCAATTTACATGCTGGTTTGTTATAATATTAAACCATCAAAACATCCTGCCACAACATATTGTTTGAAAACATACTTTCTCTAATTCTATAATTTTTATCAAGGATGGTATTGTCCAATAGATACATATTATAAGACACATTTTAATTTTTCCATTAACTGCATTTACAAAATAAGAACAATCAGGACAAATCAATTTTAACAATGTATTTTATTTAACCCACATATCCAGAATGTTATCATTTCAACATGTAATCAATATAAAAAATTGTTCAAAGGATATTTTGCATTCTTTATTTTGTTCTAAGTCTTCAAAAATCCAGTGCATATTTTATACTTACAGCACATCTCAATTCAGACTGTCCACATGTAAAGTGCTCAATAGCCACTTGTGGCTAGTGTCTACCATACCGGACATCACAAATCTAGAACATGTTTTTCAATGTCCTGTAGATATACCATAATTTATTTAACCAACCCCCCAATGCTAGTAGTCACCGTTATTTTCAAAATTTTGCCATTATAAGTAACAATGCAATGAAGATTCTTGTGCATAAATCTTTCTGTGCATGTCTGATGATTTAATTAAGATATACTCCTTGGGATAGAACTGATGTATCAAGGCTATCAAAGTTGTAACAGTTTTAAAGCTCTTAGTGCTGCTAAACTGCTTTCCAAAAAGGTTGCATCAGCAGATACCTCTGTCAACACAGAGCATCACTAAAAAGTCCCGCTCTTGTACCCCAGAGCTTCTAGTTTTCTATTGTTTCAGCTTTCAATGTAAGCACCTAACTAAGGATCACTGCATGGCTGGCACCTTCTGCCTGACTTTCCAGATCCACTCTCTGCCCTTCTCCTCTCTGCTTTGTGCCCCGGAGGCTGGCATGAGTGGACGGCACCAGTGGCCTTCCCTGCCCCCAGCTTCCTGATGAATAATGGCAATGGAAAGCACCGGGAGGAAGTGGGAAGAGTGAGATCAGCGTATTTGTTTCCCTGGGTCCATCCCTTCTGAGTTGCTGTGGGTTGGCTATGCCCCCCTAAGAGAGGCCACAATCCCTGTCACACAGCCACCTTTTGTGGCTTCCTGGAATGCCTCTCTCCTCCTGCCCTTTCTGGCCTAAGGAAAGTAGTGGCTTCCAGCAATTGCTAGCCCTAAGATGTTGCCTAACCCCTCACTGGCTTCCCTAAACCCTCCTCACACCTTTAGAAATAATCTCTTTGTTGAACCCTCCTTGAATACTCAGTTCAAGTTTGTCATCAGTGTCCTGTGAGGACTGGGAATGACACAGCCAAACATTAAAGAACCTGACATGAAAAAGAAAGGCCAAGACTCTCCAATAAACTCACTTCAGAGGAAACACATGCTTAAGAACAGAATAAAACTTATTTTGAAAAGAAAACTCTAATTTGTATCTTCAGGAAAAATTTGAGACAATATTATAGCCACAAAATAGTTATTTTAAGAGCAACGAACATTATGAAAAGAACAACAAAGAGAGAATGAGATTTTAGAAATGAAAAAAAATTGATTGCCAAAATTAAAAAATTTTAAAAAAAGGTTAGATGGTAAAGTCCAGGAAATCTCTTAAAATTTAATAAACATTAAAATTATAGCAAATATGAATGAAAATAGAAGGAACATAGGGAATTGATCCAAATGGCCCAATGCTCAGAAGGAGAGAACAGAAAAAAACAAAGGGGAGGGAATTAAAAAAGAAATAGTCCAAGAACATTTTTCATAGAAGAAGGAAGAGATGAGGCTTAGAATGTGAAGGCTCTGTGAGCTCTAAACAAGACAAAACCCAAAAACCTACACTTACAGACATTATTAAAAACTTGTGAGGAAATGAAACAGTCATAGACAAAGGAGTAAAAATCAGACCAGTGTAAGGCTTCTTCCTTATCAGCAACAATGGATGCCAGAAGGTCCTATCTACCAAGTCTTCATTTACTCTGTAGCCAGAGTGACCTTTCTTAAATTCAAATGTCGCCATGTGCTCCCCTGCTTACAGACCGTCAGTGGTTCTCTTTGACTTTAAGATGGAAGTTTGGAGTCTTCGGTTAGCTCAGGTGACTGTGATCTGCCCAGACCAGCCTCTCCTGCCACTTCCTGCTTCTTCGGCCTTTGTTCCTCCTTAATGGGGCTCCTTGTAGTTTTCTGGACAAATCTCGCCGTTTCATGCCTTGATGCATTTGCAAATGCTGCTTTCTCTTCCCAGCAAGCTCATCCTCCTGTTTTATCTACCTGATTACCTCTTGTCCTTCAAAATTCAGCTAGAGTAGCACCTTTCCTGTGAAGCTTTCTTTGCCTTGCCTTGCTTTGATCCCTGCCCTAGGCAAAGCTCACCATTTGCCTGGGAAGAGAATTTGGGCCAAAAAGCAAAACCTTACTCAGTGTCTACTGTGTGCCAAGAGTTGTGCTGGGGACACGGAGCTTACATAGCTTCTCTCAAAACTTACAGTTTGGTAGGTAAACCGGAAAGGCAAACCAGACAATTACGTCAATTTGGGGTTGTTGTGATAAATATTTGGTGCTATTGGGATACAGAAGTGGAAGCCTGGATAAATCAGAAAAAATGTGATAGGGAAGATTAGGGTTGAGCTTACTTTGAAGGACGCTTTGGTAAATTTGGATTACAAGGGCGCTGGAGAAGTCGGCAGGAGCCATGTGATGAAAAGTTAAGGATCTACGCTACAGCCAGTCCTGCTGGATGCCTGGTACTTTGGCAACGATTCTTCCCTGCACATGCCTCTCTCACAAATCAGTGACATGAAGCCAAATGCAGACTCACTCCTCATCTTCATAGAGTGCTCCAGGCAGCGACATTGATCACAGTTCATTCACTATATGAAACCCACCCATATCCCTTGTCAGATTTGCATTTAAAAGTGGATCCCTTCGACAGCAACAAGGAAGGTAGGCCTCGGACCTGTGGCTGCCCTTAGTCTTCAAACACTACCTTAGACATCTGGAATGTGAGTTATCATGTGCTGCTACCTTAGTGACTGCAGGCAGTCACTGCAGACAGAGCCTGAGCCGTGGCAGCCTAGGGTGAATTGCCCCATTCTCCTGCTATGCCTACTCACTGGGTCAAGATGGACCAGAGACTATCATGAGAATCTTGTGTTACCCTCGTCCAGATGTGGGTTTGTTTTTCTTATTCAGGATCAGGGAAGATCACCACCCTTCATTTGCCAGGTTCCTTGAGCTGAGCTTTCGTAGTCAAGGCAAGTCAAAGGTATAATATAGTGAGATTGTTGTAGGGTTCCTTGCTGAAAATACCAGCTGCCACTAGGATTTGTACAAAAGCTCAGAGGTCACATTCCCCAGAACGCTGTGGTCTCTTTTTCAGCCACCACCATGCATTCTCTCAGATACAATGAGAACTATTTCCTCTTGGTGAAACTGGCAAGGCAGTGTTACCTTTCCCTTTCATTGCAAGGTGAGGACAGAGGACCAGGATTAGTTCACACAGCCTTCTCACCTTACTGCTCTCCTCCTAAAGAACCCAAGGAGGGACCTACGAAACCTGAGATCTCTTGTCTGTCCTAATGAGCAGAAAATGACGAGAAAATAATCAGATTGGAAGATTAAACCATTGTCCTTCAGATATCAGGGCTGGTTCCCAGCAGAGCCTGGAAACTATATAAAAATATATTTATTTGAGTAAGTTCTTTTCTAATTGGAGTTTTGCTTTTTGTTTAATACTTGTCGTTTTCTTTGTGGGAAGTGTACATTTAGACCACTTGCTCTCCTCAAGTTGAGAGTCATTTCTCAAGGTTACTGGCTGCCTACATAACATCAGATTTTTTTTTCTTACTTACTAATTGCCTTTTTCTATCCTTTTTCCCTTCTCCCTTAGATTAGGGTTTTGTGAACTTTTTCTGTAAAGGGCTAGATAGTAAATATTTTTGGCTTTGTGGCCATATAGTCTCTGCAGTACCTACCCAATTTTGCTGTTGCAGCAAAAGCAGCCATAGTCAATGTGTAAATGAACGTGTATGGCTGTGTTCTAATAAAACTTTATTTACAAAAAACAGGCAGCAGGCCAGATTTGGCCATTCTTTGCCAACCCTTGCTTTAGAATGTTCCATGAACAATCTACCCTAATAGAAATTCTCACCTCCCCAGACTCGTTTGCACCTGGGGGTAGTCATGGCCATTTGAGACATTAACAGATTACTGAGATGGATTTCTAGAAAAACTTCTGCTTTCCTAACAAAGGTGTCACTACTTCCTCCTTCCTTTTCCTTTTTCTTCCTTCCTATAACATGGGCATGAGGCCTAGAGGAGCAGCAGCTCTCTTGTGACAATGAGGTTCCCAGGATGAGGATGAAGGCCTACATCTAAGGGTGGCAGAGCAGCAAAAGAAAAAGTGTGGGTCCCGGACAGTATTATAGCACTGGCTCAGCCCTGGGCTCTCTACCCAGTGACTTCTTGTTTTTGGGACAAATAAATCCTACTTTGTGTAAGCCACCATTTGCAAACCAAGATTGTTATAGTATTGGAGCAACAGCAGTCCTGAAATTTTAGAGCCACTGAATACTTCTGGAACTTGCTGGGTATGAGTGTTTTGCTTCCCAATTCTTGGTCCATGTGACCCTTCTCACAGATCTTCTTTAAAAGGACCAGGCTTTTGATAGCCAAGACAATCTTTCAGACCTGACACTCTAGCTCAGAATCAACCCCCGGTCCTTTCTGCCCCCTCCCCCCCCACACACACACATGCGCACGCGCACACACACATTTATGTGTGTGAACATATAATCCACCCTGTTATGGGGAAAGTTGCCTCTAGATGCATGAAGAGACCAATAGATTGGTGGAACAGAGCAGAGAGGCTGGGAGCTGAAATACAGTTAGAAGGAATACAACAGAGGTGACATGACCAATAAGTGCAGAAAGGACAGAATAGTCAACAGATGGTGTTGGGACTATTGGATTTCTAAGTGGAAAAAAATGAAATTCCTATTTCGCCCTTTATCCGAAGTAATTTCTAGAAGGATTAAAGACCCAAATGTAAAACACAAACCTTTAAAGCCTTTAAAAGAAAATACATAATAATGTCTTTATGTCTTTGAAATACGGAAGAATTTCTTGACAAGTCACACCATGAGGACAAGAGTTCTAAATAAAGCTACATTAACATAAAAAGCTTTGGCATATCAAGAAACATTATTTTTTAGAATGTGAAAAGATAAGCCACAGGATGGGAGAGTATTTGCACATATGTAACTTACAAATATTTGTATCTTGAATATATAAAGAGATCTACAAATGAATAAGGAGAGACAGCAACCCAGTGGAGAAATGGGAAAAAATATAAATAAAGAATGCACAGAAAGAGAAAAACTGAATGGAGCATTAACATAAGAAAAGTGCTGACTCTCCCCAGTCATGGGGCAATGCAAGTACAAATAAGTCACAAGTTTTCATCTATTTGCATGGCGAAGATTTTTGAAACAAAAGAGAGAACGAGGGCCGGGCGCGGTGGCTCATGCCTGTAATCCTAGCACTCTTGGGAGGCCGAGGCGGGCGGATTGTTTGAGCTCAGGAGTTTGAGACCAGCCTGAGCAAGAGCGAGACCCCGTCTCTACCAAAAGTAGAAAGAAATTAATTGGACAGCTAAAAATATATAGAAAAAAAATTAGCCGGGCATGGTGGCGCATGCCTGTAGTCCCAGCTACTCGGGAGGCTGAGGCAGGAGGATCGCTTGAGCCCAGGAGCTTGAGGTTGCTGTGAGCTAGGCTGACGCCACGGCACTCACTCTAGCCCGGGCAACAAAGTGAGACTCTGTCTCAAAAAAAAAAAAAAAAGAGAAGACGGAGTAGGAAAACAGGAACTCTGCTGGCAGATGTGCACACTGGTATAGCCATTTTGGAGACTAAATCTGTAATGAAACTTTTATTGAATAAACTGGACTTACTAGGATGCAAGCAGAGATGAACTTTTATTCTTCCTCGTGGTGCCTGTTGAGCCTGCTTTGCCCAACAGTTCTGTCTCTTCTCATAGTAGCTTCAAACACTATGGAACACCAAGGATAAACCTAATGCCATGGGCTGAATTTTCTCCCCCAAATTCATGTGTTGAAGCCTAATCCCCAATGGGATGGTATTTGGAGGTGGGGCCTCGGAGAGTTGAAGTTCTCGTAAATGGGATTAGTGCCCTTATTAAAGAGGCCCCACAGAAGTTTTTTGCCCCTTCCACTGTTTGCGGACACAGTGAGAAGACAGCCATCTCTGACCCAGGAAGTGGGCCCTCACCAAACACCAAATCTGCTGGAACCTTGATTTTGGACTTTGCAGCCTCCATAACTGTGAGAAATCAACTTCTATTATTTAAGCCACCCAGTCTGTGATATTTTGTTATGGCAGCCCAAGCAGACGAATATACCTAATAACAAACATGTGTCACCTAACATGAAGAAAATGTTGAATCTTTCTGAGAGAGATAAAAAAAATGACCTGAGTAACCCTGGATTGGGAGGTAGGATATTGTGAAGATAGTGATCCTCTGGCAAAGTGACAGAGATTTAATGAAATCCTATTCAAAATTACAAAGGATTATTCTTTTACCCTGACAAGCTGCTTCAATAATTTCCTGAGAGAAATCATGTGAGAATAACAAATATTTTTTGGAAAACAAACAAAAAAATAAATGTTGTTGGGCTATCTTCCCACATAGTAAAACGCAGTAGACTTTAGTGCAGAAGTAGACAATAGAGTGACCTAGAAGAGAGCCCAGAGACCCACAGGTATATACCTGTGTGTATATGTACGTGTGTGTGCATGTGTATTAGAGGTGGCTTTTCAAATCAATAACAAAGCAATGGCTTAATCAATAAATGGTATTCAAATAGTTAGATATTCATCAAATAAAGTTAGATTCTTACCTATCATCATATGTAAATACATTTCAGATAAATAGACATTCAAAAATTAACGAAATATTTGTGGTGATCATTGTGTTTGACCTTCCCTCCTTCCCAACATCCGTTCATCCCAAAGGATTACTCTAAAGCCATCATGATAATCACATTTCCCTAGGAAATAATTGGGCCACGACATGAGAAGTACGTTGGAGCTTTTCGAAAAGATTTTCTTGGTTTTAAGAAAGAGGAAAATACAGTCCTTTTTTGTTCCTTTGGATTTGCTATGAAGTCTGCACCTGATGACATATAGGTGATAAAAGACTCAAAAGATAAACACCAAAATGTTAGCAGTGCTTACCTTGACCACCATTTGATTCTATATTGTTTGAACTTTTTACAATGAGAATGTATTCATTAACCAGTTGTGTAAACATTTTTAAAAATTCTAATTATTTAATCCTCATGACCTTAAATCCTTCCTTGCTTCGTTTTTGTTTATATTTGCCTGATATGTGCCCCATCCTTTGGTTTTCAACATCTCACCTTCATTTTAAGTCACCTTGGGTGAGCAGTCATGGGATTACTTTGTTGTTTTTACTTCAACTGAGAGTCTGCTTGTCATGAAAGGGGGTTTACAAAAGTGTTGACATAACTGTTATGCCTGGTATCACTTCTGTCATCTTACTTTATGCCTTAAGTTGTCTTTGTTTGCTTTCTATTTTGTCTTCTGCTATATGGGTGGTATTTTGTTTGCTTTTCATCTTCCACAGTGATTTGTAAACTAGACTTCCTGCTTTAAATTCTATGGATGGTGACTATAGTATGAACTAATTCTTAAATTCAAACGTATCAGCTAGGATTCAGCCAGGAAAATGGTGGTTCAGGTATTCCAGGAATGGAAGGTTTAATGCAAGACCTAGGGGTTGTCACAAACCTTGAAAAATCAGGGATGCTAAGGCTAGCAGGTCCACCATCAAGATCTGGGCCAGAATGCCTGAAGCAGGTGATGCTTGGGACTCACTGGGAAGCCACCGTGAAATTGCAGATTGCCCGCTTTTCTGGCCACAACTATCTCAGGAGAGCAATGACTTCTCCTTCCAGACTTCCCAAGAGTGTCTCTCCTGGGCAAAAGCTAACCCAGAACTATGTGAGGAAGGCGGTTCTAGGAACGGTAGTTTCAGGCTTCTCTGCAGCAATGCAGCATGCTAGCAAGTTGATGGTAGACAACCAGAAGAGCAAACTTATCATTTTATTTAAAAATATACATTAACTTTTTACTCCACCTCTGTATGAAATGAGGAGTCAAATGTTCTTGCTTCCTCAACAATCCTCATTTCCAGTAATTTTAACTGAACAACTTAAAATATAATTATCCCTTTCAGTTTATTTTTATATTGAATCCCTGTAACCACATTAATAATAATTGTGTCTGTGTGTATTTCAGTATTTATTTCCAGTTCTTTCCTTCTACTTGTCCTAAGGTCTTATTTTGGGCTCATTTTACGATGTTCTGGTAGACAATCTCAAGGAACCTTTAGGAGGAATAAATGAGAAATACATTCTTTTAGTTCTTGCATTTCTGAGAATACCCTTCCATTTCTATGTCACATAAATTAGTAATTTTCCTGAATTTATAGGTAATGACCTCATCTCTATAGATCTCTGTAGACATTTCATATCACCTTTTAGCATTCCTTATTGTGAAAGGAAGAGTCTAAGAAATGTCAATCTTTTGTTTTGTTTTGTCAATCTCCTCTTTATTTTTTAAGATTAGATAATTCTTTATGTCAAAATTTGTTTTTAATTGCTGGGATTTTTGTAGCTATTGATTATTTTGGATCAAACACATTGAATGCACACTCAGTTAAACTGATTTTGTTTGTTAGGTTAAGACTATTTTCATATATTATTTTTTCAGCTTTCCTTCCTCAGTAGTACTAATAAGACAGATTCTTGAATCTCTTCTCCATATTAGCTATTTTTATCTCTCATTTACATATTTTTATTTTTTGTTTTCTATTACAATTACTCCAGTTTATCCTCTCATTAATATACACCTTTTCTATTGTATTACATTTATTATCTTCTGCACCCAAAATGGATGCCAATGTGTACTGCATTTTAAATTCCATGAAGTCACTTCTAATTTAGTTAGCTGTATTTTTAATGGCTTGTTCCTATTTAGTAGGATAATTTCAATAATAGCTTACCTAAAACACAAGGCAAATAGTTCCTAAGAACATTTTGATTTCAAACCAAAAATCCTACTTCAGAGGGAGAGAAATTTACAGTTTATTCTAGAATATTCTCCCATGTTTCTCCTTCTCTTGAGCTAATGTTTATTTTCACAGGCCTATGTTAATTCTTTTCTCTTTGGTCATCCTTTTCCAGTGAGGTATAATCAGGCTGGGGCTGGAGACATAAATGTAATTTACCCAGTTCCAGTCTGGAAAGAGAGACTATAGTAGATTTTCTATTCAATGAATATGCAGGCACCATAAGAACTGTATTTGTACATGCAACCTACTTGGAAGACTTTTGGACACTGTTAAAGACAGATGCTTAGAAGAAAGTCTTTCTATGAAGCACATAGTCCATTAAATGCCCACAAATCAAATGGTGATTTCTATCCTAGAGTAGAATTACAGTATCTCGAGCGGCTGGAGCTGGAAACCCATGATACACTGCAGTGAGGCATCGTGCAAGAGCTCAGTGTCGACTGCTTGTCCCCAAGAGGCTGGTTGGCAGTTCTGACCCGTTGTTAAGGAGATTACTTCATTTTCTCCAGAATCTGGAGAATGCATATGTCTTGCTCATACACAGCAAGGATAGGCTGGAATAGTATAGTGTCTAAATTCTCGGGTCAAATGTGAAAAAGATGTGATTACCCTGGAAGCAATCCATGGCCATTTATTCATGCTCCTAGAGATATGAAAAAAGACAAATAGGATTGAAAACAAAAGTGGAATCATTTCCAGGCAGACACTGAGCCAAGAAAAGGGCCCAGGTCCTCCCCCTTACCCAGAGCACCCTTCAGCCTTGGCATCCCGTCCCTTGAATCAGAGTCATTGTCTGGCTCTAATGCAAACACTGGCTCCATTGTGATTCCACAGGGCCACAGCCCCATATGCACTGCTTTCTACCCGCCTGGGGCTTCTGTGCTTATCCCATGGAGCTGTGACTCAGGCAGTCAGCCAGCCAGAAGGGCCTCTATCCAGGGTGGTGCCTGGGGATTTGTGCTGATTTATTGCACAAGAGCTGCCAGGTAAATCCCTCTGCCATCCCATGGGAAACGTCAAATCGGGGGCAAAGTTTGGGTGCTCCCTGTTTGGATCCAGAGGTTTGGGTCAGAATGTATGGTGGCCAGAATTTTCATTATTATTTAAATCTGCCTCTGAAGATACTTGGATGAATCTCAGACTGCCTGGAAAGTTCTAGAAAAATTCTAGATTCTACAAATCAAGTGTCCTAAGGGTATCTCATAAAGTCCAGGAGATGGGCATATAGTCTGAAATAAATGACATTCACAGGGTGGCTTAGTATAATACAACACTTCTCAAGCTAACTATACATTAGGCTTATCTTTGGAGCTTATAAATGTGCAGATTCCTGAGCCACATTCCCTGGGATTCAGACTCATAGATCTTGAGTTGGGACTAGTAATCTGTATTTTTTTTTTTTAGCATGTCAAACTGATTCTAATGTAAGAAGGTCATATAACAAGCTCCACTTAGAAAAACACTGTTTTATGGGAGTGCTGGGAAAGTCAGCACTTAGGTTACTCTGTTCTGATCCATACCTGGGCCAAGAATGGACTCCTCAGGACCTACAGAAGGATGACTGCAAGCATCCTCCTTCCCCTGGTTGAGCACTGCCTTGTGCCTAACCAGACTTCCTCAGTAGCCAGGGTTGCCACAGCCTTCAATCAGATGCATTCCTGTCAAGTCAGGTGACGTTATCCTGGAGGTCAAGGATGGTATCAGGTAAAAGGAGGAAACCTTCTTTCTGTGGGGTCAGACTGATGGGAAATCCCAGTGACAGAAAGCGAACTAGAGTATATTGCTACCAATCAGGGTTCCTGGCCACACCCCACCTAAGGAAAACTACCCCCTACCCCCCACCCTTCATTTCCAGATGATCAATTTGAGTATGTAAGAAGGTGCTTCCCTAGCTATATGCTTAGACCAAGAATGGGCTGAACCCTAGGCAGCCAATTCTCAGGTGATATAGGACATGAACCAGCATGAAAAGATTTGAACTAGGCCAGATTACTTCTGTTGGGAGTTTGAATTGGGAAACTTGGAGAACCAAGCCAGTTATAAGTAGGTCACAGTTTATCAAGAGGTCGTGTCACAGTAAAAGAGCCTGGGGAAGCCATGTGAACCATGAGCAAGGAGAGGAGCAGGTCAGTGAGGAGAAGAAAGCAGAGCGGGTACACAGAGAAACATAGAAAGCTGAGAAATTTTGAGAAATGAGAAAAATGAGAAATCTGGTTACCAATACCAAGACAAAGCAGATTGTAAATGCTCTCCAGCTCAAAGAACACAGAGCCTCACTTAACTGAAATTAAGAGGGTCTCTATTGCTAGCGATGACATATCCACAAACAATGAAATGGGACCAACATTCAATGAGTGCTTATTGCATACAAGGCACTTGCTGAGTGTTTTATGTATTCTTTCTCATTTACACTCACAATAGCACTAAAAATGCACATTGTAGTGCCTGCCTATTCTACTTTATCACCCATACTATAGAGGTAAGGAAAGTAATGGACTGTCTCACCCTAACCTGTCCAGTATTGTAGCCACTAGTCACATGTGGCTACTAAACATTTAAGATGTGGCTAGTCCAAATTGAGATGTGCTGTAAGTGTAAAATACATGCCAAATTTTGAAATACAGTACAAAAATTTTTAAAAATCTGACTAATAATTTTTAATTGATAACATGTTAAAATGATATATGTTGGATATAGTGGGTTGAATAAAATATAGAGTAAAGTTAATTTTACCTATTTCTTTTTACTTATTGAATGTAGCTACTAGAAAATTAAAAATTGCATATGTGGCTCACATTTGTGACTTTATTAAGTTTCTTTTGGACAGCGTGGGTCTAGCCCGTTGTTTTATGAGACAAAAAATAGTGACACATGAAAGGAAGAAATGTGAGATCTTCCCTTGGTGAAGCCATACTCAACTCACCCCCAGTCCTCACACTGGACAACAAATTCGATAAAATTGGCCAAGTATTAATACATTGTGCTACTCTCCAAAGATGGTCGCCATACTTCTTCCCCTCCCTGTATGAGAGTGTCCCTCCTCCCATCAAGAAGCAGGGCCTGTTTCCCCTGCCCTTCAATCTGTCCTGGCCATGCAACCCGCTGTGGCCAGTAGCATGGGATGGAAGTGATGCTGTGGCAGCTTTGGGTGTTGTCTCTAAGAGGCCTGGCAGCTCCTACTTTTGCTCTTGGATGCCAGTCATCATGCTGTAGAGATGCATTGGCCAGACTATGAATGGAGAGAAAGAGAAAGACCATGTAGGGGAGCACCTAAATGCCAGACATCTGAGTGAGGCCTTCTAAGACCTTCCAGCACAGCCGAAGTGGCCAGCAACACAGCCTAATGAGTGACCCCAGCAGATGCCATCTGGAGCAGACAGACTACTCAGCCAAACACAGCCCAAAAGGCAGAACCATGAAAAACAATACGTTATTATTGTTTCAAGCCTCTAAGTCTTGGAGCAGTTTGTTATATAGCAATGAATCATTAAAGTGTGATTTCTGGATGCAAAACCCTATGATAGACAAAACCAAGAATGCTTCCTGCCCTTGATGAGCGAACTCTCAAGGGGGACATCACACACGTGTACAAAAATAGCTTTAGTACGGGGCACTGGAGCCCAATGTTAGGGTTAGGGTTAGGGTTAGTTTAAGTTTTGCATTGCAGTGGTAGTTGAGGAGACTCACACAGGACTTCATACCTCCTCGCCTAGGCCTGCTAGTTAAGCTCTCTCTGCTGGCTCACAGCAGGTCCCAGGGATTCAGACTCTGGCCTTTTCAGTGGTTGCTTTCACCTACTGAATACCTTAAGGCCTTTTTCTTCCCCACTTGAGGCTACAGAGGAGGGAGGCAGTCACTCCAGCAACCCCTCCTGGCTCCCCTTAAAGACACATTCACAGGTCTACCTGCTGCTCCCAAAAGAACTATAGGCAGCTGGATGCAGTGGCTCATGCCTGTAATCCCAGCTGCTTGGAAGGTTGAGGTGGGAGGATTGCTTCAGCCTAGGAGTATGCGATCAGCCTAGGCAACATAGCAAAACCTCTTCTCTAAAATGATAAAAATTTTAAAAATTAGCTGAGCATGGTGGTGCATGGCTTTAGTTCTAGCTACTTAGAAGGCTGAGGCAGGAATATCCCTTGAGCCCAGGAGCTCAAGGCTACAGTGAACTATGATCTTCCCACTGCATTCCAGCCTGAGCAACCAAGTGAGACCCTGTCTCAAAAAAAAAAAAAAAAAAAAAATAGAGGCCCCGGCAGAAAGAAAAAGAGTTACCAATATGGGAAAATAACACAGATACTGGACTCTTACAAAGCTTTTTGTGATATATGCCACTGGGGCAGACTTTCTGAGGTCTTCCAAAATGTAGTAAATGAGAGCCCGTGGGCTTTTAACTTTCATTTTTATTTCCACGGATGGGGTTCGCCTTCCTTCTTCCCATCAGACTCTATCTATATAAAGGGTTCCCTGGACTATTTTTTCCCATTGTGATCCCACTGCCCAGCTTCAGGGTGCCATCCTGGCACAAGAATTGGTTTCCCTTTGTCTCCAGGTTGGCCATTTGCATCTCTGTGGCCTTCTTGCCAGGCACCCTCTCTATTAAGCATTTGCCGCTTGTGGGCTCAGAGTTCCTCATTTACATTTCCCCACAATAGTGAATGGTTTACAGCCTGTTGAAATACAGTTGCTAACCAGTGAATAATTCAGCCAGAAATACAGCCTTTTAAGAGTTGGACTTGGAGCATTTCTGAGAGCTCTAAACACTTCGGCACTGGCACTGGGGACCACCCTGGAAAGTAAAGACAGAGCAAGAAACTAAGAAGAACCCGACCTTTTGCTGCTCTCATTCAGGGCATCATCCCAGGGAGAAAGGCTTGATTAGTGAAAACCAAACCCGCAAAGGAGAGTCAATGTTTAGGTTCTAAATAGAGTCAGTGCAGAAGACAAAAATCACATATGGTCAGAATTGTCCTTCAACATCATTTAATGTCTGCAAACGGAGAAGATACTGTTGTGTGTTTACAAGCCTGGACAGTAATTCTTACAGCCATTGGAGGTTTAAGCACTTTGCCTTTAAGATGACTGGGAAATCTCCAGCCATGGTTATTCTTATTCTTCACACATCCCTGGTGGAAAATGGCAGATGGGCAGAGATAATAACAGCAGCCAGGGCTCGTGGCAGCCAGGCACTGTTCTAACTGCCTCATGTACATCAGCGCATGCAATCTTTACTGCAATAGAAACCATTGTCCCTATTTCAGAGAAGAGTAAACTGAGGCATCCAGAGCTTGGGGAAATTATCTGAGGTTTCTTACTAGGACGCTCAGTGAGACGGTGTCAGGGCAGGACTGACATCCCGCCAAAATGACACAAAGACTACTTTCGACTGAAGACATTAGAGATACAGAAGATGTAGAAAGATGCCTTTTCTGAGCTTCCCTTATTTGACTAGAGGCAGAGAGCTTCCTGAGAATGAAGCGGCCATAAATCCCCTCTCTGGGAAAGCTTATGGCCAAGAGGGAGACTGACCATCAGCACGGGATGAGAAATTGCATAAATAAACATTATCTCAAATGATCATACCTTCCATTTCTTTCCCCTAAAAAAAATTGGTTTTCTCATAGAAGCCCTTTCTCCCCACTCCTTTTCCCCCTTTAAGTTGGCATATAAGCCTTTATCCCTAACTGTTCAGAGATTGATGCTCCCACAGGAATGCTCCCATGTGAATTTAAGAGGAAGTTTTCCTCCCCACAGGGTAACTGAGTTACTTATGAAGGAAATGTAGGATTTTAATAAATGGAACTGAGACATGGAAGTGGAAGGCACTGTGTGAGCAGAGGAGTAGGGGAAGGGACAAACAGGCAGGTGTGGGGAATATTCTATTGTGGCTGGAGCAAAGGACCAGTGAGATCCAGTGTAGGAATCTAAGGCTGGATGACCAGGTTAGAGCCACATCAAGGGAAAGTCACAGAACTTGAGATCTGGAAAGATCCTTTTTTTTTTTTTTTTTTAGGCAGAGTCTCACTCTGTTGCCCTGGCTAGAGTGCCGTGACGTCAGCCTAGCTCACAGCAACCTCAAACTCCTGGGCTCAAGCGATCCTCCTGCCTCAGCCTCCCGAGTAGCTGGGACTACAAGCGTGTGCCACCATGCCCGGATAATTTTTTTTTATATGTATTTTTAGTTATCCAGATAATTTCTTTCTATTTTTTTAGTAGAGACGGGGGTCTCACTCTTGCTCAGGCTGGTCTCGAACTCCTGAGCTCAAACGATCCACCCTCCTCAGCCTCCCAGAGTGCTAGGATTACAGGCGTGAGCCACCGCGCCTGGCCTGGAAAGATCCTTAATGCACCTCCCTCATTAGAATGGTAGAAGCGAAGAAGCCCACGTCTTTGAGAGTGTCAATGGCTTGCCAATAAACACCCGAGATGCAGACTGAAGCCCCAGGCTCTGAACTCCCCTCCGCACCCAGTCTGTGTCGCTGCAGCATGCTGCCTCCTCTGCGAGGGACTCAGGATGCAGGTGGAGGGGACAGAGCCCTCCTGTGTGTTGCCCAGCTGCCTTGTCTGCTTTCCTTCTCCAGACAGGGTATCATACCAGTGCTGGCTCCAAACAGCCAGTGGTGGCCAGCACGACACCTGTCCCTCTGTCCCTACCCTGTACTGTCAAGTACCTTGCAGTTTGTCTCTTCCCAAGAGCAGACCAGGAGCCACGTGGGGCAAGGGGCCCCATGCTTCCCAGCCTGACCAGCACTGACCGTTTCCTCCCCTGGCATGATTTTAGGATTTCCCATTCTCCTCCCTGCAGCATTTCCTGCTCAAGGTAACTTTTTTCCTAGGCCAACTCCGCTGCTCTCTAATTCAGGCAAAACTAGAGATGCAGAGAAAAATGAAATCTGATTGGGGTTAGTTGGGCCCATTGTTTGCACTATGGGGACACTGGGTAATTACCTAATCCTGTACCTCACCCACTCTGCCCCCATCCCATGACCCTGGAAGGCATTATTTGATGTTTTGTTCAGAGGTTCCCTGAAGTACAAAATTTATAGCTCCCTGGTAGAAAAGACAGGTGCAGACAGCATTGTGGTTCTTGGATGTTGACCGCTCTGTGCAAAAGACCACCCCATGCACACATCTCTTTGCATTGCCCCCCACCTTGTCTTCCTACCTGCTTGTCTTCCCCACTGTTAATCCCTTGCTCCACTCGATCTGGCCCCTCCATTGTTCCCGGAACTCGCCTTGTGTTTTTCCACCTCGAAGCCTTTGTCCCCACACCTGCCCCTGTGGAGTGTCCTCCCCACTTCTTTCCACGCAGCCAAATCAGAGTCACCTCTCCCCTATTCAGCGCCAGCTTCAGGTGGGCACCAGGCCAGCACTTTCACAGGCCTTATCTCATCCTGCAAGGCCCAGCGTAAATTCCTTCTTATCTGGGAAGCTTTCTGGGGCTACCCCAACTGGAAGTGACCACTTCCTCCTTTCTCTTACACTTATTGTCTGTACGAGCCATTTGGCACTTAATACATCCTAGTATTTTCTAATTAATCATTCATTTGCTCATTCATTTATTTCACAAGTACTTACTGAGTGATTATTATTTTCCGGACACTGTGATAGATGCTGGAGATATGGAGATAAAGAAGTCACCTTGGTTGTCCCCAAGAAACTCAGTTTTGTGGTGAGAATTGGCACATAAGGGGATGCTTACCATAACAATACGATGAATGCAGGTGGCCCTTCAGAAGCACAGGAGGGGAGCTCTGTGATGAATGAGTAGAAGGTGGCCCAGGAAGGAGGAGAGAGCACATTTTCAGGAGGGAGGAGAGCAGGTGTCCAGAGCTGAGGAGCAGCTGAGTGTGTGGAAGAGACTACATGCAGCATTTATTGTTGGAGCAAAGCATGTTACCAAAGCATAGAACGTGCAGGATATAATTGGAGGGCCTAGAATTTCAGGCTTAGAAACTTGGCTTCATCCTGAGGGTCGTGGTTTGCCAGTGAGGATTTTTTTTTTTTTTTTTTGAGACAGAGTGTCACTCTCTTGCCTGGGGCGAGTGCCGTGGCATCAGCCTAGCTCACAGCAACCTCAAACTCCTGGGCTCAGGCAATCCTACTGTCTCAGCCTCCCAAGTAGCTGGGACTACAGGCATGTGCCACCATGCCCGGCTAATTTTTTTTTCTAGATATATTTTTAGCTGTCCAATTAATTTCTTTCTATTTTTTTTTGGTAGAGATGGGGTCTCGCTCTTGCTCAGGCTGGTCTCGAACTCCTGAGCTGAGAACGATCCTCCCACCTCGGCCTCCCAGAGTGCTAGGATTACAGGCGTGAGCCACCGCGCCCGGCTAAAAAAAAAATTTTATTCTTTTCAGTCAATTTTGTTCTTGGAGGTTTATTATTGTGATTAG
>CAUYSK010009122.1:0-73115 GCA_963575035.1 Avahi laniger
CAGGGATTAGGGGGATTTGGCGGGGAGTAAATTCACAACTAAAGGACACGGGGAGCACTGTAGGGGGGAAGGGCATGCCTTTAACCTGCACTTGGGTGAGGCAAAGACATAAAGTGTAACCATAATGTTTGTACCCTCACAGTACCCTGGAATAATAATAAAAAAAAAAACGAAATAGCGAGAGGAGGATTGGGAAGTCATTGATGAAAAGTTTTACTAATCTTAAACAACCTTTACCATAATTCATCCAGATGCTTTTGCCTTTTTCTGAATGTTATAGCCCTGCCATCTGAGTTCAGTTAGTCCTTAGCAATTATGGAATTATCAATAATTCCTATGTAATTGATATTTCAATATTAGCTACTAATGATATAAATCTTTGAAAGAGCAACAAAAATAATCCCTTTTAGTTACTACTAACTTGGGCCATATTTGAACAATGACTTAGAGGTAACTTAAATAGTCTCATAAAATCCTTTCCAAACACTTGAGTGATCCTGTGCCCAAGGTACGCATTTGATAGTTTTCATTTCTTATAGTTTCTTTAGTTGAACTTAACATTTCCCCAGATTCCTTTAAACTTGAATAGTTTAGAGAGGGAACGGTTTGGAATATGAACTCTTAACCCTGTATTGAATGATGTAATGTAATTAAAACTACCCTCAAAAGAGATTAGACTGAGTAGGGCTCCCTATAAATGAGTGAAAACGTTCATCTACTTTATGAAAATAAATGAAAATTTGTAACTTTAATTCCTTTTTTATGACAAGCTGCCAGTAATGAAACATAAGATTACATTTAATAATTTTACTCATTACTTATAGAGTAAAATCTCACTTTGCAGTAAAAAGTTATTACTGTTAAGATACCACTGACATTCATTTATGAAACTGATCATTTCAACCAGCCAACTGTGAAAGTGAATGTAGGTTTTAAAACATTTATGCCGTGGTTAGTCAATTTAACGTATATTAAGCATTAAGAGGATCAGAAGGCATCACATTTCTAATTCTAAGCAGTTATGAAGGTAATAAGTATTTATTGTTTAGAAAAATTGAAATGGTATGTATATTACTTATTATTTTATTCAGAAAATAGAAAAACAATTATAGTGTAATTAACTCACACACTGTGTCTTGATTACTTTTACTACTCGAAGTCCTCTTATCCTTTTAGAGAACTGTCCCTTTTGTTCTTAAACTGCCAGCTAGAATCACAGTTGTATGCGGTGTTCATGATTTTTTTCTTCTAAAGAATCTTAAATTGTATTCAGCCTTAGTTCATTTACCCGAAGCAGTGCATCACCAACACCCTGAACCTTTCATGTGAAGTTCAAAGGACACCGATTATGCAGGGGTGGTGGTAGAGAGCAGGGCCACTCTGCAGGGGAGAGAATGCCCTTGAGCTGGATGGCTGGCTGGAACATGAGCAGAATTTCCTTTCTGATTTCTGCTCAGTCCAAAATGCTCTCAGGGTGGAAAGACCGTATAATGTATCATCTAAGCTAAGATGCTTTTGAGAATAAAAGAGGACATTATTATTAATAATAGCTGGACAAACAGCAGGAAACCAGGACTATTGTTGGCAAATCCGAATGTATGGCTACCCTTCCTAAATGGAGCAGTTAACTTCAGAGCAGTGCCCATTGCTGGAACTTATCACAGCTGCCACGGAAGAGTTGTCATCCTGAACATTGATCTTGGATTTTAAATGTTATTTTTAGTCACTCTGTAAGTATTTGATGGCCTACTTTAAGCAAGAAACTCTGAGCTTTACGTACAATGCAAATATGTAGGGGACCTAGTCTGTCCCAAATGGTTTAAAATCTGATCTTAAACTCTAAAGATGTAAAAGACATTAGTGGATAAAAGCTAAATGTTAGATGAGTGGTACAGACCAGTTGCTTTGGGCTTCAAAGCAGAAGGTGAGATCACTGTGGCTTGCCTGGTCTGGGAAGTCCCCAGAAAGATGCTAGGACTTGTGTAGAGCCTTGAAATAGGTAGAATTCAAATACATGGGGAAGGAAACAGAGAGGACATTTTAGAAGAGAATGGTTGAAGGACAATGAATCATGCTAATAGGGAAGTGAATCAAGTTGGTTTGTGGATGGGAAAGGGAGGAGGAGATATTATTTAAAAATTGGAGTCAAATTGCATGAACTTTTTGAAGGATTGACCAAGGAGTTTGAACTTGACCCTGTTTGGAAATGGAGTCCTACTGAATGTGTGCAGGTAAGTCAATGATATAAGAAAACATGTGTTTTAGAAAGAGTCATTTGGCAGTAGTGTGCCGGATTAGTTGAAGTTTGAGGAGAAGAGAAGCTGAAGATAAGAACCAATTAGAGTGTTCGCCTATGGCAGGTGTAGGTGTGGCAATGGAAATGCAAGGAAGGGAAACACAGTGAGGAAGGAAGGACAATGGAACCTGTTGATTGAACACGGGAAACATCTGAGGGGTGTGAAAGAGAAAGAAGAGTCCAGAGGGGAGCTTCTTTGGGAGGCAAGACCCCAAGTTTCATCTTAGGTATGCTGAGTTTCAAGGAATGCCTGTATAATTCAAATGAATATGTTTAACTATCAATTGGACACAGATTGGAACAGTACAAAAATATAATTCTTCTGCATATTATCTAAAAATGTGCACTTTCCAGCAACTGTTCATTCTTCCAAACCATTCTGTAATGGCTATTAACTACAATCAAAAGCTCTCATTAGTGAAAAAGGCTGGGAGGCACACTATGACTAACACTAATCTAGACTTCAGTGAACTTGGATTCCAGCCCTGTCTCTGCCTGGAACGATGAGGCCTAAGGTAAGTCATCTACCTTCTCACCATAGCTGGATGAGTTTCTTCATTTGGACAATGAAGGAATTAGACCAAAGTCTTTTCTAGCTTGAAGGTGCCTTGATTCCATAAAGCGGCAAAGGGCTGCCGTAGTCATGCTTTTCAAGTCCTGCTAATTTGGAACACGATACCAGTATTATCAGTTTTCTACTGATGCTGTAACAAATTGCCATAAACTTGGTGGCTAAACAACAAAATTTATTATTTTGCAGTGCAGTAGGTCCAAAATCCAACATGGGTCTTACTGGGCTAAAATAAAAATGTTACAGGCTACATTTCTGTCTGGAGGCCCTGGGGGAGAACCCATTTTCTTGCTCTTTGCAGCTTTTAGAGGCCACCTACATTCCTCAGCTTATAGTCCTCTTCCTCCATCTTTAAAGCCACTGTGGGCAGATCTAGTCTTTCTAATGTCACATCACTTGGACCTTCTCTTCTGTCTCTATTGTGCACTTTTGACAACTCTTGTGATTACATTGGGCCCACCTGGATAGTCCAGGACAACCTCCCTATCTCAGGGTCCTTACCTTAACCAATCCTGCAAAGTCCCTTTTGCCATGTAAGGTGACATACATATTCACAGGTTCCGGGAATTAGAATGTGGACATCTTTGAGGGGACGTTACTTTGCCTGCCACAATACCTTTTCCTGAGAAAACAGAAAACCATCTTACTTTTTTCTATTCTGTGTATTCATGTAATATGGAAATCTTATCTAAGTTTTCTACTGTGCAATATAAACATATAGTTAGATAATTTTTGACTTCTTAAAGTTTAAAATATGGCAGTGATTGTCACTGAGACATATGTTGAATGATTTTTCAAAATATCTCAATTCTACCATTCAACAAACATAAAATTTAGTAAGCATGCATATTTAAAGTTGAAAACTACTTTTCCCTAAAGTAGGGAGATGATATAATCATGTGTTTGTTTACTTTAGAAAATAATGCATTTCACTGTAAATAGTAAAGGGCTAAAAATTAAACTTTAGTATAGCATTTCACTTTTTAAAGCTTAAAATTATATCTTTTTAAAATAAAAGCATAATCATAAACTGGCTCCTTTTCCTCTTCTCTGACCTTCGATTAACTAAAAGGATATTTAATTGGGTGTTTTAAATTCTATCTGCGAATAATGACTAAAGCAGTAATTGTCATGAAGTTCTGTTAACTGAAGTTTATGAAGAGAGGTCCTTTACCAGAGGCAGTGTCTTTATTCTTTTGTAGTGTGCTCATTTGAAATGGACATATGTCATACTGGTAGAAACAAATGCAATGAGGCCGCAAATAGAAACAGAAATTTAAATGGGCATCAAATGGTAAGGTTTTAATGAATTTCGTTTGTCATGCAAATGTTACTGAAGACATGATTCTAGATGCAAAAGGGTATTACTGAGGAATTATGTCAAATCTTTTTAAATTTCCAGAAAACAATTCATGTCCCTGAGAAATATTTTATGAGAAATAGAAATTATTAAGTTAGAGAAGAATCACCAGCAAAGTGTCACATTCACTATCAAACTGATAATGAGCCTTTAGTAAAATAAGCTCCTAAAAAGCTAAACAAAACATTCATTTTATTCTAATTAACTAAACAGTATCGCCCTCAAGAAGGAGAAAGAGGGACACAGATACTTTGCATTCCTGCTTGCAGTTTCTTAACGGCACAGGGGAAATGGCTAACACCACAGTGGAAATAGAAAATGCCTTTAATAGTTTCTTTTTTTTTTTTATTTCAGGGTATTATGAGGGTACAAACATTATGGTTACATTTTATTTCTTTGCTTCACCCTAGCGAGGGTTAGAGACATGCCCTTCCCTGCTACAATACTCCCCGTGTCCTTTAGTTGTGGGTTTACCCCCCGCCCATCCCCCTAATCCTTGGAGAGTATTACTGCCATGTGAGCACCTAGTGTTCATCATTTAGTACCAGCTTGATGGTGAGTACAAGTGGAGCCCATTCTTCTGATCTTCTGATACCTCACTTCGGATGATGGGCTCAAGTTTAATCCAGGAAAATATAAGAGGTGCTAGATCACTGTCGTTTCTTAAGATTGAGTAATATTCCATTGTATACATATACCAAATTTTAATAATCCACTCATGAATTGATGGGCATTTGGGTTGTTTCCACATCCTAGCAATAGTGAATTGTGCTACCATAAACATTTGGGTACAGGTGACTTTATTATAGAATGTCTTTTGCTCTTTTGGGTAGATGTCTAATAGTGCTATTGTTGGATCAAATGGTATTTCTATTTTTAGCTCTTTGAGGAATCTCCAAATTCTTTTCCACAGTGGTTGCACTAATTTGCAGTCCCACCAGCAGTGTAAGAGTGTTCCTGTTTCTCCACATCCTCGCCAGCATTTGTTGTTTTGAGATTTTTTGATAGAGACCAATCTCACTGGGGTTAGGTGATATCTCATTGTGGTTTTGATTTGCATTTCTCTAATGATTAGAGATGTTGAGCATTTTTTTATATGTTTGCTGGCCATTATTCTGTCTTCTTTAGAAAAGTTTCTGTTCATTTCCTTTGCCCATTTGTTGATGGGGTTGTTTGATTTTTTTTTTTTTGTTGATATAATAGTTTCTATTGTAAACTTTTCACCTCATGGAGAAACTGGACAAAGCAAATCGGATGTCCTGCCTGTTTCCTTGGTTTACGTTTGTTTCTGTCTCTAACCTCCTCCTCTTGGTTCCTGGCTCTGTTTGTCCCAGTTTCTTAAACAGGAACTGAGTGAAATGTATGTAGCATTGTTTATTTTCAATAATTCTTTAGTTCTAGCTGAGTTATGTTACAGAAGTAGGCAGGAAGAAGTGGTTGGGTGAGAGGGTTGTCTACTATAGGGAAAGGGCAAAGACCACATTTAGCTGTTAATTCTTGTCGTTAGTTCTCCACACACAGTTTCAACACTTAACCATTATAATCTAGTTAGATAATCAATATTATGTCATATAGAGTAGATTTAAAATATACATGGTTATGTGTCTGTCATTGGAAAAATATGTAATTCTTTTTACTTCTGGACTAATGTATTTATTGTTGATATCCCGTGATTTAACATTTTATGGTCTATTTATTGTTTATACTGTATTGTTTCCCCAATACAACGTGCACCTTTTTGAATTTATACTCTCATAGTTTACCCTTTCTGAAATGCCCTTTTGCCTCCTCTCCAGACAGCTACATCCTTGTCACCCTTCAAACCCAGCTCACCTTTTCTTTATACTGTGAAATATTGCTTAATGTGCAGCTTATAGTGGTATCTTCCATCTCTTCACTCATACAGAACCCATCAGTGAGTTGAGCTATCTGTTTCTAGTTATTTTGTGTGTGTGTGTGTGTGTATGTGTGTGTGTTTATTGTCTTTCTAACTAGATGCTAAAAAGATTCTTAGAAGCAGGGATTGTTTGCTATATATCTTTGTATCCTTGGCTCTTTGCCTAATGTTGAGCATATTTTAGGTTACTTATAATTTATCAGGATTCTTGGTTGCAAGTTAAAGAAACCCAACTCATACACTAACTTAAGTAATAAAGAAAGTCCAGGGATGGGTCCATTTGAATATTTAGTCATGGCTAGATAAGATTCCCAAATTTATCATTAGGAATCTGTCCTTTTATTGTTTCTGCTTTCTGTTGTCTTGGCTTTGTTTTCAAGCCAGAGCCTCTTAACTTGTGCCTTTGGGGAGTAGAGGAAGAGAAGATCCCGAGAAAGTCCTGGGGCTGATGCTCATTGGCTCTCCTGACTATCTTGCACTATGTGCTTACCCCAGATTGATCACCATTGTCAGAGGGAGGTGGTAGGGTCATTGGCTGGGCCTGAATTACATGGTGGTATGTTGAATCAGGGAGTGAAATCCATTGCCCTCTTTCTTCACCAACATACACACTGAGACTTGCAGGGAGGTGATTCAGCAAAGGGAAAAGTAGACCTTTTTGCCAGCAGAACGGGAAATGGATGCTGGACAGGCAAAATTGAAATGCGCCCACTGGGGAGCTCAGTAGACGTTTGCTGAATGATCAACTAAACATCTTTGTAGGAAAGAAGTCAGGTTTGTAGATATTCTGTACCATTTTTCACCTTCATCCACAATGTTTTATGGTTAGGATAGTGCCACGTGTCCTCTCAGTGCTTCCCAGTCACTGCTGGAGGTGGACGTGAAGGTGACATGACCTACGACCTTGACTCCCCGCTGATCTATGGCCAGGGTTGGAAGGCTGTTACTCTCTCAAGGGTAGACTAATAACCATGCTCACCTGTTTGAACCTTTAAATGGGCTCTCAAAGTTCTTTCGTGGAAGAGTGAACAGAACAGTAATCAAATCTCTCATTGTGTGTTGTGATGATGTTGGCCAAATGCTTTCACAGTAAAACTAAGTATCATTATCAACAACTACATTAACTAGTTGTGTGACTCTGTTTTGAATTCTCTCACTGAAAGTTGTGTTGACTTCAGAAGTTGATTATAAAGCATACAAATGGTAAGCTTTTGTGGTTGCCATTATTTCAAACATAAGTAGTTAGGATGTGTACGCTAAATTGGCTAACAGGGTTTTAACTGCCTGTTTTGTGCACTGAGAAGTAAGATCAGAGATACCTAAAGTACCAAAACTTAAGTCACGTGTTGGGCAACTTGCCTGAGACTCAGCCAGTGAAGATCTTAATGGACATGTAGACAATGAACAAAGAATGCTAGGAAGATTGATTTCCATGAGAAATGGCTGCTGAGCAGGCAAAACCCAGATGTCCATTGGGAAGTTCAGTAAATATTTGCTGATTGATCAATTGAATACCCCTGTAGGACAGAAGTCAGGTTCATGCAGATTCTGTTCCACTTTTCACCTTTATCCCAAACACTTTATGGTTAGACTCTGTGATAACATATTTTGATAAAAGCACATATATTCTTTTTATTTCATTTTTATTTTTTTATTGCAGAATATTACAGGTGTACAGACATCTTGATTACATGAATTACTTTTGCACAGCTTGAGTCAAAGTTATAAGTGTGTCCGTCACCCAGATAGCATGTATTGTACCTGTTAGGTGTGAATTTACGCTTCCCCTCCTCACCTCTCCCACTTGCTTGATTTCCATTGAATTTTACTACCATGTGTATACATGAGTGCTGATCTCTTAGTTCTAATTTAATAGTGAGTACATGCGGTGTTTGTTTTTCCATTCTTGCTATACTTCATTTAGGAGGATGGTCTCCATTTCCATCCAGGTTGTTACAAAAGGTATTAGTTCACCTTTTCTATGGCTGAGTAGTACTCCATGGTATACATATACCATATTTTATTAATCCATTAATCTATTTTATTAATTGATGGGCATGTATTGATGGGCACTTGGTTTGTTTCCACATCTTTGCAATTGTGAATTGTGCTGCTATACACAGTGGAGTGCAGGTGTCTTTTTTATAGAATGTCTTTTTATTCTTTTGGTAAATACCCAGTAGTGGAATTGCTGGATCAAATGGTAGGTCTACTTTTAGTTCTTTGAGGTATCTCCATACTTACTACTTTCCATAGTGGTTGAACTAGTTTGCAGTCCCACCAACAATATATAAGTGTTTTATTCTTTCTGCATCCACGCCAACATTTGTTGTTTTGGTTTTGGGACTTTTTTATAAAAGCCATTCTGACTGGAGTTAGGTGCTATCTCATTGTGGTTTTGATTTTCATTTCCCTGATTAGAGATGTTGAGCATTTTTTCATGTATTTCATTGGCCATTAGTCTATCTTCTTTTGAACAGCTTCTGTTCATGTCTTTTCTCCACTTTTTAATGAGGTTGTTTGATGTTTTCTTGCTAATTCACTTGAGTCCTTTGTAGATTCTTGTTATTAGCCCTTCATTGGATATATAGTATGCAAATATTTTCTCCCATTCTGTAGATTGTCTCTTCCCTCTATTGATTGTTTTCTTGGCTGTGTAGAAGCCTTTTAATTTAATCAGGTCCCAATTATTTATTTTTGTTGTTGCTGTAATTGTCTTTGGAGTCTTCTTAATAAATTCTTTGCCTAGGCCAATATCTAGAAGAGTTTTTCCACCTCTTCTTCTAGAATTTTTATAGTTTCATGCCTTAGGTTTAAGTCTGTAACTCATTGTGAGTTGATTTTTGTGAGTGGTGAGAGGTGGGGATCCTGTTTTCAGTCTTCTACGTGTGGTTATCTAATTTTCCCAGCATCATTTATTGAATAGGGATTCTTTTCCCCAGTGTACATATAATCTACTATCATTTGAATTTTGTTTAGTGTTCAGTACACCTTTCTTAGCTAGTTAAGTTTGTTTATTTGTGTGTGGGAAAAGAACAAATCAAGCATAAATGGAATAGGGTGTTCTTTAGAAATCAGTGTTCTGAATCCTCTGAGAAAGCAATTATTTATTGTAATCAAAAATATTTATTAAGCACTGCCTTAACTTCATTTTTAATCCTTACTTTTTAGAACTGGAAGATAAGCAGAAATCTACAGCTGGTACCTCTCCGAACATTCACGTGTTGTCGCAAATGTTTTATTCATCGTGGCCGTAACCTCTTCGCAATTGCTCATGCGTAGGACAGGTGAGCTGCTCATTGAGCACGTCACTCGACTTGCCACTTCTGCTCTGCACCCAGTCAGTCAGACGCATTTATGACACCATACTGTGCTCATTCTCTTTGTCCACACATTACTCAAAGGAAGAAACATAATTCAATTATAAAGCTTCCAGTTTAAGCACTAAAATCTACCTTTAGCTCGTTTATATTCTAGGTGCGCCATTTTTTCTTGGGTTTAAAAACATAATAAAAAAAGGGAAAAATAAAGATCTGTGTGGCAAGTGAGTATTATTTTTTCCTGTCATTTTATGACTATCACTCTCCTTTTCTAGATAAGTATGGAGAGACTTTGATGGGGAAAAGTATTTATTTGATCAATGTTTTGCAATTGAAAGAGAATCACTTTTTAGTGCTAGGTAGTTGTTTTACATTTGTATGATTTCATTTGAGGAACTAATATCTGTTGGCCTTCCTTCTACTTAAAAATGCTTAGAAACCTGGAAACTCAGGTTTGATAACTCTTCACATCACTTTGTTACTGTTTTTAATGTTTTAATTTTTAAAAAAAATTTTTTTCACGAGAGAAACTGACAGAAGGCATGGCAGCAGTGCTGAAATGAAAATTTGGCTCATTTTATTTGAGGAACAACAGAAAGGTAGGAAAAGAAGTTATGGAAATATGCAGTATACTTTGCATAGACCAGAGGTTCTTGAAAGTGAGGTTCTTTTTGTTGAGCAGGGCCCATGCCCACATCACTTGAGAACCTGTTAGAAATGCAAATTATCTGGTCTTACCCCAGAACTATTGAACCAGAAACTCTGGGAGTGTGGCCCAGCAATCTCTATTTTAACAAATCTTCCAGGTAATTTCTTTGCATACTCTAGAATCACAGGGTAGATACAGATGAAATTGCTATGTGTTCAGAAAAACTAGAAATTTAATCTTAGTTTTATATTTAAACACCCCTAGAAATATATTTCTTCATGTAACTGCTCAGTGATACTTTCTGCGGAAAGCAGAGTGGAGTCTCATCTTCCGAATGTATTTATTACTGGGTTACCCTTCAAGCTAGGCCTTTTATGAGTTCAACTCAGGATATATTTCTTTATACATCAGTGTTGTCTCTGGCATAACTGAGAAGCTAAATCACTGGAGCACAGCAAAGAGGCCCTCAAATCTACAGAACAAGGTTCAGGCCCCCCTGAGACAGCGATGAGGCCTCAAGGTAACTTTCTAAAGGCTCCATTAACCAAGAATGCATTTTAAACAAAAATAAAAAAAATAACAAAGTACAAATGAAAGACATAGGAGCTCATTAAAAATGAGTTACAGGAACAAACTACATAGGCTTATTGAGGGAAAACTGCTCAGAAAGTTGATTTTGATTAGGGAAAAATTTTCATACTGTTGTTATTGAAAAAGTGTTTTGTTTACTATTTTTATCCCATGATCTCAGCCACAATTTATGTGTCAACTTGGTCCTAGGGAAGAAATTTTATCCATTTACCCATCTCAGGTGACACGAAAAAAAATTTTGACTCCTTTCTTCCACCCTTCTCTCTCTGTCCTTCTTCTTATTTCAAGGTTCTGCAGCCTGGTTTTTGCCCCACCATCCTGTGGCAACTGGCCTTTCAAAGGTCATCAGTGCCTTCTCCCCAGTCTACCTGCTCCTCATCTGGCCGGTCCTCCATTTGGGTTTGGGCTGGACTGAACATCTTCTGCCTCTGGGAACTGTATGCCTTAGGGTCATTCCTTTTCCCCACCCCTTTAATTGAATTCTTTTCCCTACCTTGCTCTCAACAACAGGAGTTCTATGGGATTCCCCACTCAGTCCCATTTTCTTCTCTTGTAGCATGTTTTCTTTAGCAAATGAATCATCTACTCTCACCAGTTTCATTCAGTTTCGTTTATCACACCTGGGAAAGTACCTCCCAAATCTCTTTCTCCCTGCTTAACCCATGTTTCCAAGCTTCTCAGTTTCAACATATCTAAAACAGAACAGAATCTCTTCTTCACAAATTGTCCTTTTCCCATGTATTCATTTATTAGACAAATATTTGCTGAGGGGCTACTCTTTACCAGGCACTGTTCTCTGGTCTAAGGATGTAGCAGTGAACAAAACGGGCAAGACTCTTGCTTTCATGAAGCTTAATTTCTAATGGAGGGAGGCAGACCGTGGGCAATAGACTAATGATATGGTGGTAAGTACTTGGAAGAGAAGTAAGATAGGACTCGGAAGATAGGGAATACTTTTTATATAGGGTGGTCTGGATCTGATAAGGTAACATTTGGTCAGAGATCTGATGCAAGTGAATGCGTGAGCTCTGTGGATATAAAGAATAGGAACCAGTTGAGTATTTGAAAGGCTAAAAGCCCAGACTAAACACGTGCTCAAAAAGATCATGACTCTGATGTCAGGAAATTCAGTGTTACCGGGTGCATGGTCATGTATCAAGCATGACCATGGGAACCAGACTGGGGAAGGATGCATCTGCTTCTGCTGGTGGGCCACCCCACGTTCTGAGTCATTGGTTAATTAAATCAGAAATGTAATCAATCTTACTCTATGTATATGTGGGTGTGTACATACATGTGAGTGTGTAGTATTTTCATGCCAACCTGTAATCCATCCGAAATGCTACTGTTGGGATCTGAAACACTGCAAAATATTTTTATTTTCTAACAATTACAACCAACCTTTATTTATTGTAGCAAAGCTGAAGCAACTGGAGCATTAACTTTCTGTGAATTATCTAGATTCAATTTTTTTCCTCTTTTGATCTCTTCTGTGGTTGCTTTCTGGAATTTTTGTTTTTAACTCATATTTGCCTCAGAAGGAGAATAAAAAATGGATAACAACTTTTCAGAATGCTGTTAGTTGAATGCAGTGAAGAAAAGTTGCTAGATCTGTCTATAAAGTATTGATATTATTTTTCTATAATCAAAGAAATAAACCATTAAGAATATTTGCTTTTTTGGACTTTTATGTTAAAAAACATTATTTTCCTTATGTTAACATATTTATTAATGGAGATTACTACGAAAGGTTTAAATGAAGGTAGACTTAATGTTTTTACTTGATACAGCTTGTAAAATCTCCAGGATAACACTTGGAAGTCTCCTTGGTATCTCTTCATAAAATATGTCTTTGCATGTTCCTTGTCTAGGTTATTTTCTGGACTGCGGCTGTGAGAAAATAAATGGCTAAGTCGCCTGCTCTTGCTAAAGAATTGTTTTGCCTCTTGGCTCTGAGAAAGTCCCCGGGCAGCTTACTCTGCAAACCCACTGCTGGTACTTTGGGAGCCTCCAGCAGGCCACAAGGGCTCCAAACAGCATGAAGCCTCCTGACCTGAGTTCCAAAGGGATTTTAGACCCAGAGAGCACCATGGCACACCAGGATGAGTGAGGGGACTTCTAAAAGGTCCTTATCCCATTAGAGGCCCCTGAGGTGCCAGAGAAGTCACCTGAGGCTGAAGGGAGTCCAGGACATGAGCCCCATTTCCAGATTCACGGCTGGAGTGAGTGAAGGTGGTTAATAGGGCGTCACCGTATACAAGCGCAGGTGTAGGGGTGGTGACAGAAGGAGCTACAAGAACTAGAAAAGCAAGGCTGCTTTAGAAGGTGGGCTGGGGAAGGCACAGGCTCTAGCAGCTCACAGAGTCAGGCTATCCAAGGGCAGCTGAGTGATCTGGCCAGTGTTTGGGTCTCAGGAAGACGGTCGGGGCTCTCGGCATCACTGCAGACCCAAGTAGAGGGAGTCGGTTAGTGTGAAGCCTGGGTCCTGCGTCGCAGGCAGACAGATGGGGCGGGGGCTGCACAGGACCCACCTTATGCGAAATCACCGCCTTTTATTCTTATAAATATATGGGGAGAGGAAGGAGGCGAGTGTGTTGCAGGATGGAGAAGCCGGATCGTAGCCACCACTCTCTTAGTAAAATTAGAAAAAGCCTCCAGTCACTTTAATACAACCAAAGTCTGTGATTTCCTTCTGTTGTGGCTGACGAAATCAGGGGATACATGTAGTTTATTATTTTATCTTTCCAAATAGAGGACAAAAAGTGCATTGAAAATGTTTTAAAACTGATGAATTAAAATGCCTCATTCAAGTAAGTAGTACTGGTTAGAAAAAGAAAGTACTACTTAAAAGAATAAAATGTCCATATTCCGCTGAGTGATTTTCATTTCATGCTTATAATTGCTGAACAAATATCTATTGCTACCTCTCACAGGGAAGACATTATCTAAACTTAAGAATGGACAGCGTCTTGAAGAACTATTATCTGTTCCTAGAACAATGAACAGAGAGGGATTCCTTAAAATAAGTCAGATCAAGCTCTTCTCTGCTCAAATCCCAACAGCCTCTCTCTCAACCTCCTGTTTCCCCTGCCTGGACCACTTCCCTCAGACCTTCGGGCTCATGCCCCCGCATCCTTCAGGAAGTCCATCCCTGGCCATCCTATTTAAAACCATGAGGCCCACCCAAGCTTGCACAAAAGCCCTTCCCTTCTGTCTCTCCCGTCCCTCATCTTCTATTTCACGCTGTAATTTACTTACCAGTTTATTTATTGTCTGTCTTCCTCCACTATAATATAAACTCCATGAGGGCAGGGCAGGGATTTTTACTCCCTTAATATTTTATTATAAAAATTCCCATATACACAGAAAAGTTGGAAGTATTTTACAATGAGTACCCACATGCCCATCAACTAGATGCTATAATTAAGATTTTATTATGTTTGCCTGATTATATATCTATTCATCCTTTTATTTGGTCATTAATCCATTATATTTTTGATGCATTTTGAAGTTAGTTGCAGACATGAGTATATTTCCCTTCTAATATTGCATATCAGTAACTAGAGTTCAATACTTTTCTTTGTTACATACACACTCCATTTGCAGAAATTTACGTGACTTTGGCAAATGCATTTCCAAACCCTTATCAAGATACGGAACATATCACACCACCCCCCACCAAAGTTCTCTCCTGTCTCTTCACTATAAGGTTGCTGGATTTCACAAATAAAAATACAGGATGCCCAGGTCAATTTGAATTTCAGGAAAATAATGAATACATTTTTAGTATACTAATGTTATCAATATTGTATGGAGCATAAGATTCTAAAAAAATTCTACATTTATCTAAAAATTCCATATTTACTGAGAATCCTGCATTTCATCTGGCAACCCTACTTTCCAGTAAAGTCCTGCCCACCCCAGAAGTAACCAGTATTCTGATATTTTCCTTGATAGATTTTGTTTGTTTTAGAACTTCTTCTAAAAGGAATCATACAATTTGTATTTTTTTCTGTAAGGCATTTTTTCCCACTCAGCATAATGGTTTCAAGATTCATCCACATTGTTGCACATGTCAAGAGCTCGCTCCTTTTTATTACAGAACGGTATTCCATGATGTAGCTGGAATACAGTTCGTTTACCCATTCTTCATCTTGAGCCTTTTCCAGTTTCTGTCTATTATGAATAAACTGCTCTAACCAAAGCATACATAGAAATACTCATTGGCCGCCAGTTAAGTTCTAGACAAAGTCCAAACTCCCAACTTGCTCATGGGCACCGTATGCGTTAGCTTTTCTTACCTCTTCCCTGGTCTCGCCTCTTGCCACTCTTTCCTTAAGTTCACTTCTCTCCAGCCGTCATCCGTTCAGTGCCCTGAAGCTTCTGTGCTAGTCCCACCGGGAACTCTTCTATGCAGTTCCCTCTGATGGGAACGCTTTCTTGTTTCTTCCTCCTGGTTCCTGGCACGCTCTGCTCATGCTCTTCTACCTACGCAGTTGGCTGTAGGCAAGTTTCCTCACCTCTCTGGGCCTCTGTCAGTAATCTCACTGCCTGTAACACAGAAACAGGTTACTTTGAGGATGGATGAATGAAATGGATTAACGAATGGAAAGCATGTAGCCTGGCGGTGTGGTACGTGTTTAGTCAATGCTTGTAATTGATGTGGAGGACCTTAAATTTCGAGAAGCTTGTGCTTTACTTACATGGCAGGGAATGGTCAAAGATAACAGCAACAGTGTGCAAGATGAATTAAGGAGGAACTAGAAAGGAGTAAAAAGACAGATTGAGGTATATAGTAACAGTCCGTAAGAATACTCTAAATGAGAGTTGAGCTAATGGCAATGGGAATTGAACAAGAGAGATAAATTTAGAAGACTTTTATTTTAGAGACAGAATTGACTAAACATCAACAAGCAAAGAAGAAGGTGGAGACATGGACATCACTAAGCTTTCTCTCATCTGTGCTTTATCTGGGTACCTGTAAGAATGTGCGTGCCTAGTATCAGGGTAAGGGATTCAGAAAGAGAGGCTGGATTTGGTGGGAAATGATGAATTTGATTTTAGACGTGGGAAATGAAGGATACTAGCTGGACATTACTGAAGACGCTCAGCAGGCCACTGGAAAGCAAAATGTAATCAAAGGCATGGATTTTGATGAGGAATGAATTATATCCTTGTATCAGCTGATGATTATGGTTTCAAAGAAACACAACTGTGATACTTTTTTGTTGCTGTTCTGCTACAAATCTAAGTCCTCTTTTAGACTAGCTCCAGGTGGAATTCTAACAAGTAAACGATCAGCTCTTTTCCTTATACATTATAGCTTCAGAGAGCAAAGTCCATGTACAGAAAGCTCCATTGTAGGGGGAAGGCCAAAGGGACACACATGAGCCTGTTTCAAAGTCACAAGAAGTACTTTTGGAAGGGTGCCACCTAATAAGGTCTGGCTGTGTCTGTGATGAAAAACCTTTATTTTGTTTTTGTTTCTTTTTTTATTTTCTTTGCCCCTGAAGAATTAAGACTCTGGCACTTTGAATCACTGTGTTCCCATTTGCAGTTTAAGGTGGATTATTTTAAATCCTAAAACTGTAAGAAAAAAAGATGGAACCAGTAGGTAGCTGTTAAGTTCCTGATTTCCAGGCAAGGGGCAAGCATTGTATGACACAGAGAAGTGTGTGTGTGTGTGTGTGTGTGTGTGTGTGTGTGTGTGTTTATGCTGCAGTTCCCAATCCCTGGCCGTGGACTGGTGCTGGTCTGCAGCCTGTTTAGGAACCAGGCCACACAGCAGGAGGTGAGCGGTGGACAAGTGAGTGAAGCTTCATCTGTATTTACAGCTACTCCCCATCGCTCACATCACAGCCTGAGCTCCACCTCCTGTCAGATCAGTGGCAGCATTAGACTCTCACAGGAGCACAAACCCTACTGTAAACTGCACATGTGAGGGATCTAGGTTGTGCTCCTTATGAGAATGTAATACCTGATGATCTGAGGTGGAGCTGAGGCGGTGATGCTAGTGCTGGGGAGCGGCTGCAAATACAGTTTATTAGCAGAGAGGTTTGACTACACAGAGACCATAAGAAATCAACTGTTTCCCATCACCCCCAGATGGGACTGTCTAGTTGCAGGAAAACAAGCTCAGGGCTCCCACTGATTCTGCATTATGGTGAGTTGTATAATTATTTCATTATATATTACAATGTAATAATAATAGAAATAAAATGCACAATAAATGTAATGTGCTTGATTCATCCTAAAACTATCCCCTGCCCTCTCTGCCCTGTTCCGTGGAAAAATTGTCTTCCATGAAACCGGTCCCTGGTGCCAAAAAGGTTGGGGACCGCTGTGTGTACACATACACACATGCATGAGCATTATCTTTCTTCCTTATTTTGATTCCTTTCCGCCACTAGACAAGAACTGGAAGCAAGAAAAGCATCTGGCATTACTATCATACCCTTCTTTTGATCTAAAAAAATCTTCCTAGTCATAGAGCTGGGCCTTTGTGTCATCTTTTAGAAAAGTAGGTATATGTAATCTTCACTTATTATGTTACATATTTTTTTTAGTGTGTAATATTACAAAATGATCCAAGATTTCCAAGATGACAAGTCCCTTTAGGAACAGAATTCCTAGTTAAGAAAAACAAAATTGATCTGAAGTTAATTTTTTTTTCTCTGAAAGTGTTTTAAAAGTAAAAAATAAAGTATAACCTTCCTGAAAGAAATATTCATTTAACTAAATTCTTTGAATCTAAACATTTTGGGAGATTATTTACTTCTAACCAAATGAATCTGTTCACAATATGTTATTTGTATTTTTCTTCATATAAGAGTCTATATTATGAACCAGCAGTCTGAAACATTATGTTTTTAGAGCGGTATTTAGAGAAACTGAGAGAATCTGTTAGGAAATAGACTCCAGGTATTTTATTACTGATTCCAAACTTCTGTTTTCATGAAAGGGATTATTAAAAAAGTACTTTTCCACTATACAGTACTGTATTTCTTAAGACATTCCCATTTTCTTAGTACCAATAGATTTTCTAGGACACATGTCCCATAATCAGTTCTTTTGGTTGAACATGTCCTACCGAATTTCAGAAGCATCTAAGGAAATCACAGTGGCTTGATGTGGGGAAATTAAAGTGTCAGAATGCTTGAGTAGGTGACGAGGAGGGGAGAATTAGTGATGATGTTGCCAAACATCCTAAAGTGGCCTATTTTGTGGAGCTAGTGTTTGTTGACAGAACATCCACAGGGCTGTAAGTATTGTATAAAAGAACTGGGCACTGCCTATGCCTAGCAGGCTTGCGATATATCTCTATGAAGCTTCAGTCTAAACAAAATGTTGATTTTTCTTAGGGAAAAAGCATTTAGAGAATATAGATGATTGAACGAAGTGATCTCATGGGGCTCCTTTTGGTTCTGTGATTCCAAGAAAGGCTATGCATTTCTGAAAGCTGGTGATTACTGACCAATTAAGGCTTGACAAGTCTGGCCAAGAAATCTGCTTCGTGTTCATGGGGAGAGCGGGAGTATGTTGGGAACACTTCCAAGTTGGTGGAGAATGCCCTGGGTTTGAAAATGCTACCACGATCTTGCCTGATTGTATTTAAATTGCACTTTTTTTGGTATCCTTGTGAGACTCTGATGAAGAAGAAACCTTCAAACAGAAGATAATTTATTTCAGCCTAGTTAAGATTTATCAGATCGGACCTTGCAATAATGCAAAGCAGGATGAGCTCAGAAGGGGAGAAGGGGAAACATGAGGATAAAAAGGAGGGAAGAAGCTGGCCATCAAAGAAACAGTGTGAAAGGACAGCAGGTAGCTTGCCCCTTAGAAGATGTGTGATGGTGGCATGGAAGCTGACGTCATCTCACTTCTCAAATATATTCCTGAAACCTGAAAAGGTAAAGTAAACCAGCCCCAAAACACACTGTATCAGTGGCAAAGCCTAAACTCTCAGCTCCCTGTTTAGTTCAATGTGTTTCATTTCCAGAATGCTTATGTTTTGCTCAGAGTCTTCCAGAGAGCCAGAATTCCTACAAAAATCTTTTCAACTTCCTTGTTGCTACACACATGCTACTTTTTAGACACTTAAATGCAGTTACTGGCTGCCAGCCCTCAGAACAGCCTTCCACCCTCCTGCACCGCCTTCTCCCTGTTCTTTAGCTCTTCTCTTCTTCAATACTCTTAAGGATGACATTTTAAATTCAGGTTTTCAGAAACATCTGCTTATACCTAATGGATCTGATGGCAGATGTAGAAGACTGGGTCCATAAGAAGAATGGATTTAATGCCAGTTTGCTGTGAATCTTGAAATCATTTTCATATTTTCACATAGTTTAATTTCTCTTTAACTGATATAATCTTCAATTCTCTGAAAGTTCTGGTATCTGTTTTTTTCTTGCTCTTCAAAGTGTGGCCACCATCCCTGTGTGTGTGTAATGTTGGTCAGGAATATACTTTGGATCTCACTAGCTCTATAACTTAATTGGCTTTGAGCAAGTCTGTTGGCCACGTCACGAACTTTTCTTTTTGATTTTTGCTTCAAATGTTAAACCTATTATTTTCAGGGTGTCCCCGCAAAAGCCTCATTAAGGTTTGTGCATTAGGAAACTCTCCTAGATCTCTTAAGAAGCCAAGTGGCCCCAACCATTAAGCCATTACTAAAGCAATGACACATAGTCATTGTTCTTGCATGCATTAAAATTGAGTGGCTCTTCTGTTTTTGTTATGAAAGTGCTGCCGAGAGACTTGGCAGTGAAGGGCACCTGTACTTGCCTTTCTTTTTGGCTTCATAAAATACCTGGTCCATTCTCAAGTCTCATAAGGGAATTGAGAAATTAAATATTGAAATATTTGGTGCTCTTAAATCAAACAGCCAAACCTGAATCAGAATCTTATATATTTTTTTCAGATGGGAAATGATTGTGATTAGAAGCAATCTTCTCATTCAATGAATAGACATGTTATTATTGTTATACAGTTTTTGTATTGCTACTTGATTTTCTCAGACATATTAAGCTAAGAAGTATACTCAGGAAGGAGAATATCATTCTTTTCCTCATCTGACTCTTAAATGAGTTGAAGAGGACTGCAAGATAGCTCCTGTTTCTTCCAATTTAGCTTTTCTTATAGGAGTGATCTTTGATGCTCTGCAAATTTCCCAGGTGTGCAGGAGTTGGAGCTCCTTAGGGGATGAAGTGCCTGGGATTTCTGCAGGATAGAACTGTGTCTAAGCTGTCTAGCTCTGGGCATTGAGGGCTTAGTCCCTAAAGTCCCAAAAATAAGCAGCAAGAGGAAAAGGAGAGCTAGAGGGGATGGAAAGAAATATTACCGGAGACGTGGTCTCACTCACGTTTGGGACTGACTTGAAGGATCGTGGCGTGCAGATTCTAATAAATTATCCATGTTCATATCCTTACTCATTCCTGTCAGAAAGAGAAAAAAAAGAGAGAGAAAATCAGAATTCCCACCAGTCTAGGGACATTGTGAAACAGTGTCAGCTATGAAATATTTATGAAAGATTTTGAGTGAAGGGGAGCCTGGGGGAGGAAAAATCTGTAAAAGGTCTGGGAGCCACAGAAATATTCAGTAATTGAAAATCATTGGGGATTTTAAAAATACATCTGAAAAAAGTTTGGTTCTTTAAAAGGACTGATTTCTAACCAACGTTTGAAATATATATGTTTCTCACAAACAAACTCAGGAAATACTTCTAACAGTCATTGATTAATAACTCTTGAGCCATATCTGAGTTGATGTATTACCGATTTCAGTGCCAAGTTTACTTAATTTAACCATCTTCTGACCACTAGGCCATGGGATTCTATAATATTCTCACATAATAAATAGATTAAATGGGGTCAGGGTAAAATCTCCCCCAAAGGCTACTTGGGATTCTTAATTTCTCTTGACATTTCTGGAAGCAAACAAAAACTGCACTATTCACTATTTTTTTTTGAAAATTTTACTTATATGCGTAACTTTATAAGCTATAAATCTCTCATCTCTTTAAGAAGCCCCCAGGACAGAAACTAAATAATATATCTGGAGCAGACACCGGTCACCAATTAATACAGAGGACAAAATTGGTAATCAAATATGTAAATCTTAATTTGGGTTTTGGGAATATTTCTTTTCTTTTCCAAAAGAAAAGCATAGATCCTCTTGACTGCCTGAGAAAGAAAATAGAAACCTCTAACCTAAATAGAATGAAAAAAAAAAAAACACAAAAAACTGAAGCTGGTAATTGAGAAAGCCTCAAGGCTTCATACTTCCAGCTCTGCTCACTTCTCCCTCCCCTTCTGCCAAAGTTTTCAGGGAATAATAGAGTTGGAAGAAGCTATGAGAAGTCCAAAACTATTTGAGTAATTACATAATTAAAACCTCCTGGGCAGCAGGAGTGTTTCTTTCACAAAGTTAGTCTGTCAGGTGGAGTTAAGTGAAGGCATGTTGGTAGAGTGCACACATTTTAATGGGGAAAAGCGAGATGAGTTGATGTAATATGTCACATAAAATATTACTTACCATCAGTATTGATCACTGATAGAAATCCAGTAAGTTCTGTGCTGAGAAAGCCGGCCACTTTTACTCAGGTGTTCTTAATTGGTCATTATTGACTTCACTACCACTAGGTGGCTCTGTTGCTTCAAGAGTCAGCACGGGAAGGGTCTCTAACCTTGTAAAAGTTACATAGGAAGCACTATTGTTTATGTTTGTTATAAACATGCTGTTTATAGCTTAAATGTGAACGTCTGATTGACCAGTCTAAAATCAAACTAATTCTGATTGCCAATATTATTACAAATAGTCCCGACAATACTGTCTACTACATGCAGTTTACATACGCATAGGACAAAAGGAACGACTGCAGGCAGAGCGGCACTTTCCTAACGCCGTTCACCGCCACACCAATGTCTCACATTTATCAGCTGCTTACTCCGTGACAGCCTTCGTGCTCTGTGCGTTCAGCCAATTATTTCGTTCAATCCTGTCAACCAACTGGCTGACGATCACAAAGCCGAGTCGTGGCAGAACTGGAATTCAAACCCCATCTGACTGTCCCTGCCGCACTTTCCTCCACAGACGTGGTCCCGGTCCCAGGCGAGCCAGTGCCTGGTGGTAGATCATGACCCAGACTCTGTAACGGTATTTCCAGCGCAGTTCACTGCACCAAAATACATGGGCTGCCCATTCAAATTTGTGTTTCGGAGTAAAAGACTTTTACCATATATCTCCTGTAAAATTGTGAATTTTAGATAAACAACAAATACATTTATTTTTTGTGTAAGTATGTTCCAAATATTGCATGGGACGCACTTATACTAAAAGAAAATATTCCTTGTGTATCTAAAATTCAAATTTAACTAGGCGTCCTGTATTTTTCTTTGCTAAATCTGGCAATGCTACTTTCACTATTACTCCAATTAATTTGGGACTCAAAATAATTAAAAACTCAATTTATTCCCTCTTTATCTCAGACTCCTTCCCTTCTGTGCATTTCCCCCTTCATTCCTGTCTGAAAGATAGACATTTTTTTTTAAGGATGCTCCTATAATCTGTGGCCTTTATTTTTTTTGCTTCTTGCCACTTTCCAACTTGCTCCATCTGGTATCACACTTGGCCCGTTTTCACTCTTTTCCTGTCGGCCATGTCTTTCTAATCTATAAACATGATTAGAGATTTTACCTTAAGAGCTTTGAGCTTCTTCTGCATTCTATTTAGTTGTCCTTCTTGAATGAGTAGCATCTGTTTTCTTATTACTCACTCATTTTTCAACCAACTGCAATCTGGTTTCTGCACCCACTACTGCGATAAATCTTCTCTCCCGAAGGTCACTCAACAACTTCCTAATGGCTAAATTCCATACTTCTTGAGGGCTTCATCTTTCTTTTTTTCTTCTGTATTTGATAAACTTTCATCTCGAATCCTTTATTTCACTCTCTCAGTATCATTTTCTATGGTTTAATCATCACTTTCTTGTGGTGGATTTCAAGATTTCCATTTTCCATCTCTGTTATAAAAATAACATCACCATATACCTCGTCACATAAAAACATTCCTCTTTGACATTCTTTGGTCCCCACACTTTTTGCTGTGTGGATTTTACTTTTACTATGTTCTTGAATCTATCTATTGAATTTTCAATATGATTACATGATCGACAAAAGAGGATTCTTCAAAAGAATTTAAGATTAGCAGGAAAGACACTGTATTTCATTTTCCCCGTCTCAGTCTAGTTAACTGATGGTCATCCCACAGCTGCCGGGAATAAAAGCCATATTCTTGTGGTGGAATTCTTTATTTTTCTGGACTATGATAAGTTGATATGCTCTCTACCTTCAATTGCTTGCTGTTTGAGAGGGCTCATGATAATGCAGGTGGGATGTGGAAATACTTTTTTTATCCTATACCCAAAGTGGGTCATCAGGTTCAGAAGTTGCTTTACTGATGCGATATAGCCACTTTTGTTACCTTCACTTTTTTGAGCATTATCTGCTCAAGATGTTGATTAGAATGTGGGAAAGATCATATATACAATCTGCCTTACTCCTATTATCAAGAATAAATTCCAGAAGGGCAGTTTAGACCTTGAACTCTTAAGGTCCTTGGTTTTAAAATCTCCTACCATCCCAATTGTATTAAGTATCCTGAAATATAACTCTCCCTCATGCTTGGCACTTCTTGGGTATGGGTACTCCACGGAGACTTATCAAAAACATTCTGATTAAAACATTTTTAAAGTAACTCATACAGCAGCGACTTCAAATAGTAACAATAAGGCTGGATGCAGCGGCTCCCACCTGTAATTCTGGTGCTTTGGGAGGCCGAGGCAAGAGGATTGCTTGAGCCCAGGAGTTTGAGACCAGCCTGAGCAACATAATAAGACCCCATCTCTACAAAAATTTTTTTGAAAATTTAAAAAACATGGACATGGTGGTAAGCATCTGTAGTCCTAGCTACTGAGGAGGCTAAGGTGGGAGGATCACTTGAGCCTGAGGATTGGAGGCTATAGTGACCTGGGATCATGCCACTGCACTCCAGCCTGGGTGACAAAGTGAGACCCTGTCTTTAAAAAACAAACAAAAAAACTCAACTAAAAACTGTTGAAAGACTCAAACATTATTCAAATTATCTTAACAACTAATGAAAGAAATTTATGGGTGCCAACAATAAGCATTTATCAGCACCTCTCCCATATGCCAAGCATTGTCCTTGGTCCTCTGCTTTATCTCAATCCTTCCCTCAAAGACCTTGAAAAGTTGGCATTGAATTTCAGTTTGGCTTGCCAATGTGCTGGTTGGTTGTCTGGCTCCACAGTACAGTACTTCCAATATTTCTTGTTTGTTATGCTCCTTTTGACAGAAATAAAAACTAATGTTCCTTAAGGGTTGGTTTATCTACCCTAATATATGTATTTTTTACTACCAGTAATATAGTGAATATGGTAGAAAATATCACCATAACGTAAACCTTGAAACTTATGGAGTAAGTTTCAGTTGTACCACTAATTAATGGGGAGAATGAGAACTCTGGAACTGTTCCTTACTTGCTACTTCTTAAAGTGAAAGAAATGCTTTGTGGAAGGCCTAAAAAGTCCCTTAAAATTTTGAATTTTCAACAAACCAAAACCTTATCTACATCTTCCAATAAATGATAAATCTGTAATTATTCACTGTCCCTTTTCCTATTACAGTACTTTGACTCCACTGTCTGAGTTATACTTAGATACTCAGTTTGACTACTTGAGACAAATAAGCTTGTGCCCTGAGAATTTCTGAATATTATCATTATATGCTTTTTCAAACAAGACATTAGTGGTAGCCCATATTTGAATGATGTTGTCAGTTGTGGAATGTAAACCAGCAACTAAAAACAAACTTAAAAAAAAAGTATATTCCATATCTTTAAGGACCCAGGAAAGTCTAAGCATGAATGCTCTAGATTTTTGATGGAAAGCTAATTGATCAAGAAAACTAGACATCCTTAAGTGTTATAGAGGTCAACATATGACTGTTTAGTGAGATCACTCAAAAGATGAGTTTATTAAATATCTGAGTTCATGTAGGATGTTGACCCAAAAAAGCCTCATTGGAACATGGGGAAAATATTCACCAATAAAAATGACATCATTAGTAATGATTATTTGATGCTTGGACCCTAATAATTCTACATATAAGGAAATAACTAGAAATCTGGACAAAGACTTATGCCCAAAGATGTTTGTCCCAGTGTTATCTGTGATAAGAAAAAAATTGGAAGCAATTCTTTGGGACATGAGTGTGTAAACTATGGTACATCTTTGTAAAGGGTTATTATGCAGTCTTTAAAAAATGGTGTTCTCTAAGAGTTTTTGATGGTATAGCAAAGGCGTATGATATAAAGTTCAGTGAAATGAAAAGTTATATGTTTCGTAATGCCTCAACTATGTAAAAAAAAAAACAGTTCATGGGAAAAAAAAAACTAGAACAAACTATGCTCAAATTTAAATCAACAGTGTGATTATGGAACATATTTTTTCTTTATTAACAATTTACTATACTTTCCTAAATCTTATTTTTTATAATAGCAATTTGATTATTTAATAACCAGAAAAATGAAGAAAAATATTGGCAAAAATAAGTAGCTTCTGAATTCTTATCAAAGTACAAATGTTCTGCATTTTGCTCTATTGATCCTTGACACAAAGAACACAATACCAAGCTATGAAGCTTGAAAGTCGAAGCAATGGATGAATAGGAACTCGAATTTTAATTCTTGACCTTTTAAATCATATACATGAGAGCAGTTTGGTTATTTTTTAACTTTGTACATATACTCATATTTCTACGTACCCGATCATTGTCTTTTGATAAAAACTTTCCTTGTTAACAATTAAGAGCCCTAAAAGTAATTATAAGTCTAGCATCTTAGAATATTGCATAAACAGCCAAGCTACCATCTTTCAGAAGTGCAACTTTGTGCATAAAAAGCCAAGAGAACATCTCTCAGAACTGTTATAAAATTTATTTCTACATTGCTTGAGTCCTTTTAGTTGGATGTGACCTCTAGGTATTATTTCAACTTAAAGAGATTTAATGAGGCTAATACTACAGGATACAGGCTAGTTTTGAATTTCTCCTAGTTTTGAAAATTTCCCCTGAATGTCAACACTACTTTGATAATGTTGGGGAAATTTACTTTTTTTGGACTGACCCCTATGGAACAATATAGGCTGTATGGAGTGTTTTAACCATTTTTCTTCTGAGTAACACAACAGTTCCAAACAGTCTATTTTTTCTTGGTTATTATCATCCTTTCCAGATGGGGACTCTGTACCCCGAAGGGGAGTTTAGTGAAGTTTTTAGACAAACTTCAATGTCTCTTTTAATAGAAGCACTGTGTTGAAAAGTTATATGTGACTGTTGAAGACATAATATGTTTGATTTCAGTAATTAGTTTGATATGAGTTCTTAAGATGCCTTTTTAGACAAAATGAAAAAAATTCTATTTGATTTCTCAAATAATTCCTACTAAATAAATTTCAATCTGAAGTACAGGGACTAGTTCATGTCTGGTTTTTCATATTTATTAATGATTTGAATAAAGGCTTGTGTAGCATGCTTCATCAATTTTGGGGTAACACTATGGACTGAATTGTGTCCCCCTCCAAATTCATACGTTGAAGCTCTAATCCTTAACGTGATGGAATCTGGAGATGGGCGCTTTGGAAGTAACTAGGATTAGATGAGGTCATGAGGGTGGAGCCGTCATGATGAGATTGGCACCTTGATAAGAAGAGACACCAGAAAGCATGATTCCTCTTTCTTTCTTTGCCATGTGAGGACACAGAGAGATGGTGGCCATCTGCGAGCCATTAAGAGAGCCCTCACCAGGAGCTGAATCAAGTGGCACTTTGATCTGGGACTTCTCAGCCTCCAGAATTGTGAGAAATAAATTCCTGTTGTTTAAGCCAACTAGTCTATGGCATTTTGTTACGACATCCTGAGCCAACTAATACAGGTAACAATGTTTGGAGGAATAGCGAATATGTTGAAGTGAAAAGCATAATTATCAGTATCAATAATAACAGAATAAGATTAAGAAAGATTTTGACACAATAATTGACCAGATTCAAGATATCAGATAAGGTTTAAAATCAAATGTTATGTTTACATTTTTATAAAACACTTCTCCATAAAAATGTATGGAGAATGTATCACTTAACAGAGATGGATTTGAGAAAGTTAAAATTTAATCATATGGTACTATTTATACTTTTTAATTCAGAACACAACTAATATTGTGTTAAATTTTGGTATCACATTTTAAAAAGAAAATTGGCAAGCATAGTAAGTCATGGAGAAGGTAATAATTATGGTGGACTGTTGGAAAGCCATATTATATGCTGGATAACTTCCATTTCCAGTCAGTTTTGAGTGACAGGGATTAGATTTACTCTCCTGCCTGAAACAAACAAAAATAACCTGACATGATACATAAAGCAATGGTGTCAAGATTTTGGACATCAGACAACAGATGACAGTGATCTTGGAGAGATGGGAAATAAATAAAACAAGCTTTATGATTGTCTCAGCTTCTGTTAGGAAAGTTTGCAGGCCATGGTACAACAGAGTGTTGGGGTAGAGGAGAACCTGTGAGGAGACTGGCAGTCTTCCTAAGTTGTAGAAAATGATCTAAGATTCTAGAGGATTCAAAGCAGCTAGATTTCACAAGGCAGAGTACCGGAGAGAAGAGAGATGCACTGAGAGAGCCCCAGAGATCTGCACATGCAGAAGGTAAGTAAAGATCAGCACATGAGAGGGAGGGATGATTAGAAGGAGCAATCCTAGGAACTCACACAATTTCCATATTTCCATCCTAGTTCATGTTTTCATTAGCCAGAATAGAACATCTCACAATCCACAGATAACTAAATAGCAAGGTAGATTTAAATCCAGCCGTATCAATAATCACATTAAATGTAAATGGTCTAAATAAGGCAGAGATTTTCACATTGGAATTAAAAAGCAAGACCCAGCTATATACTACCTATAAGAAACCTGCTTTGAATATAAAGACACACATAGGTTTAAAGTAAAAAGATGAAAAACATATCACATAGTGAATAAAAATATAAGGAGGCACAATCATAGTCTTCCAACAGACACACATGTCCTTTAGTGTGGGGTTCATTTTCCTAGAAATAGGGCTACGACAGCAAGTTACCCACAATCATGCAGTTCTTGAGGAGGTGAATGTCCAGTTCTGTGCTTGATAAATACCTTTTTTGGCATCTTCAAATCTTCTTAAGCCATGATGTGTCCCCAGCTACAGATCATTTTACTTATTGTTTATCAATTGTAGGTCAGAAATGAGAAAGAGCTTTTACTAATCCTCAATGAACTGCTATTCTTTACTGCTTTCTCTCTTACCTTCCTTCCTCCTTCTCCTCCTCTTTCTCCTTATCATTCACTTCCCTTTCTTTTTTCTTTATCATTTCTTTGAAAATGTCTTATATCATTGTAAAATGTACATTTGAATATATATGCGATTCTTTTTCTAAGCATTTTTTAAAACTTCATTAGAGCTATCTCCCTTTGGCTCCTACAATGGGTTCAAATAAGTCATAGATTATTAAATAATGGGAGAAAGAGAAAAAGAAGAAATGTATTAGAAAGTTCTACTTAATCCAAAGAAAGCAATGTGAGGCACATTAGCAATCATTGCTGAGAACGTAGAATTTTGCTCACTCTGCTGTACTGGTGACCTGTCATGAGAGAGACAATCACACTCTTCAGGACTGTAATTGACCGATATATGTGCACCACATTTGCTTGTAACAGTGTTTCTAAAATGAACGGCACCATAAAAAGTCGGAACTTTTGGGGGTAGGGGGTAGCACAAAATTAATTAGGCCCAAAGCTGAAAGCCTAATGATGTGTTATATGTCATTAGGATTAGGATAAAGACTAAAGAGTAGACATCTTAAGTAGCAGATTGGGCTCAATAATTGGGAAAAAATGTTCTAACAATTACGATGTCTGAAAATTGGAAAAGGTTATTTTTCTAAGTCTGTTAATTTCAGTCATTGGAAGGACTAAGCAGAGGTTAAGACTGTGCTAACCTATATGAAACTTTGGGTGAATTAGGAAAAGTTACCCTGTCTGATGGACTTAATAAAAGTTGCTTCCTCTGTGTGGGTGTGTCCCACGCCGGTTATGCGGTTATGCGACTCAGTGGGTGCAGCACGGCCTTAGTTTCAGCCTTCACTTCCCCCTCAGGCGGGAGCCTTTTGTAGAGTCCTCCTGCTAGAACTGTGGTAGATCAACTTGCTGAAGTACCTATGAGTTTAGAGTTGATACCCACCAACGTTTGAGTCTATATTTCCAGGTGTAACCTAGATATAAATCAGTGCTTTAGGTCTCCCAGTCTTCACACAGACCACTCTCAAAGAATCATCATGCCAAGATCAAAAGTACTGTGAGAAAAATTTCAATCTTTACTTGCGTCTCTCAAAAACTGTTACACGTGATCCAATTTATAACCTACACATTTCTCAAAAGAATCAGTTCTTATTCAAGCCTTTCCCTCACACTTCATGACTGTTCCAGAGGCTCTTACCTGCCACCCTCTAAAATCTTCTCCGAAACCTCAATTCATGAGGTTTTCTATGTCTCCTTTTTCTCCTCCCTTCTTCCTGCATTTTCCATCTAATTTTTCTTTTCTCCATTCCCCAGATTCTATAATATTAGAAAAAAGAACTGTGTTGAACAAAGAAGTTTCCTTAAATTGTGAGAGAACTAGAAGTTGAGCAAGATAAAAATCTCTTCTTGTTTTCCTCCTGGTGTCTCTAATTCTCACTTGCTTTCCACCTATTTTTCTGATTCTTTAACAGCAGAACATGGAAACCAAACTGAGAAAGACTAAATGATTTTTTGAATGATTTCAGTAGTAGAAACATTTGTTTGTTAATATTTATTAAGCAAATCCTATGTCTACAGCTCCTACTAGATCCTAAAAAAAGAGGCAAAGCAAATTATGTGAATAATCCTTGCTCAAAAGGAATTTACAATCTTGTGAATCAGACTGGATAAAATCACATGAAATAGATTTAAAGGAAGAAAACCAATAAACGGTGAAAATGACTGCAGCTCTACACCTACGAATAGACTGAGAATTACCTAAATGTTGATCACCTATCAGGAGCAGAAGTGTGGAGAAACCAGGGAAAGTTTCCTGGAAGAGGTAAATACTGAGTAAATTAAACATTTGCTCAAGATGTAAAGAAGATGTAAAGGACCATGCAACCAGGGAAATTAGTACAGAGGGAGACTGAAGAGTCAATGTAATGTGTGTGAGGGTGAGTATACTCATCTGCTGGAACAGTCTAGGCAAGATGAGGAGCCTTTTTTCTCAATGGGAATGCAACTCTTCCTTCTCCCCATATCACTTATTGTGTAATTTGATTGTTATTTATCTTGTTCTGCCTTGAGTTAGTTGGTTATACATTTTTTAATTTTCTTCATGAAATGGTAAATCTTAGAAGAGAGAGAAAATATCTCTCCCCTGCCCACCTTCCTTCTACAGCACTTCACAGAATCTAGCGAATTATGACTGTTCCATAAAAACTTGCTGAATTAAATAGAATTGATAGGAAACTAGACAGAGTAGGGGTAGGGAAACTGAGAAGGGTTATATGGCTTCTGCTGATGAGTTTAAGTTTGATATCGGGGATCACTGAAGTTCAAATGTATCAGTGATATGATCAAATGAGGTTTTAAGAAGGATTCTTCTGTCGGTCCATATATGAAACAGAAGATAATAAGTTCATCTTTTTATTGGCATAGGTATTGAGATATCTCATATAGATGGTGCGTAGTACTGAACTTTAAGCCACTCTTAGTCATTGAAACTTTTGAATAAACGTATTTAGCCTTCTTGAATTTTATGGGTTGGTCAAGTTACTCTAAGAATCTTGTGTGTGAATTAATTTCTTCATAAAAATTTTGGGGTTTTTTTGGCATTGCTGGTTTTAAATAGGAGTGATCCATGCTCTAGAGGGAAAATTTGGCATGTTTTAGATAATATTAATATGTATATATGTGGAATGGGAAAAAATCTGGAATTGGATTTCCAGATTTAAGCTTAAAAAAGATTTTTAGGAAAGATTTATTCTAAATTTTAGGAATTTTTAGATTGGAAGACTTCAGAACTATTTCATTAAACTAATTTCTCCTCCTTTCTGATCTTAAACTGTTTTAGAACAATTGCTGCAGTGATGTGATTTAGGTACTTCTATACAAATTCACCTTCAGTTATGAAAATCCTGTTAATGTGAATTCTTTGTTACTAGGATTTAGCACAAATTTTAAAGTGATTGAAATTACAGAAATAATAGCTGTGGATTGGTGATTTGTGTGTGTGTGTATACATGTATACATAATACACAAAATATAATATATAAATATATATACACAAAATATAACATATAAAACAAAGTTAAAGATTGCTTTTTATGAAGGAAAAGCAATGTAACATCTCTATTAAGAGTGGACTTACATTTGCCTGGTGCACCCACTTCTCATGTAAAGAGGTAGGATTAAAATGCTACGACTTAGTCTCTAAATGAGGCTCTCTCTATGGGTTCCAAGCCTGAACTATTGAATAATTTGGAAATTTAATATAATGTAAACAATTGGAAAAATGCAAAGAAGAGTCTATTCTGTAGATACAAATAAAGTCTCCCTCTCTCTCTCTCTCTCTCTCTTCATTGGATTTAAAAAGAAAGGCAATTTTGCACAGATACAAAGCCAGAGATGTCATCTTTGGAAAACAGAGAGCAACTCTTCACTTTAATTTAAAAACAGTGGGTGAAAGTACAGCAAGGGACCTTGGAAATAGGCAAGGGATCCAAGCACTTTGCTATTCTAAAGGCTTCCAGAAACCAGATTTCTAGTCTTTAGACAAATGGGCATTAAAAGCTGCAGTAAACTATATACATGGTAATCTTTTCCTTGGCTCCCTAACTTCAGTTAGTATATTGGCTTTTTGGTTTAATTCCAATGGAACAGTTCAGAAATGCAATCTTTTTCTTCTTGGGGCTGAGAGAAACAATCATAAAATAAATCTTTGATTCTTCTATTATAAAATGCAACACCCTTTCTTAAAAAAGAGAACATACATCACTAAAGTTATGAGGAAAGCGGGCAGCACCACAAAAAAGTTAGGGACACTTCAAACAATAGTTTAAGCCATATGTTATTCCTCAAGAAATTTCAGTTACCCTAGCATCGGTGTGGGAGTACACGACTTAGAGAAACAGAGAAAACTGAATGAACAGTTTCAGAGACAGGGAAGATTCCTAGCCACAAATATTTTTTCATTGTGATACTTATTTTCTTAGCCCATGAGATGAAATTACAGTGTGTTTATGAGAACTAGTTACTCCTTTCCCAGACGGGGCAGTGGCTATCTGAATATTTCTGTATGAATGAAAACCTCATCTGCCAGGGAATAAAAATGATAGAGCCCTTCGGCAATACCCTGTCATGTCTCTGAATTTCGTAGAACTGGCAGGCATCTAATCTGTTGAAAATATATAGCTTCCAAAGAAGTAAGGCTGGATTCTCTGGATATATTTTGTGTGACCGGCCCCTCTGGCAGTTTATGATTTTGCATAGCTTGTAGGGAGAGACTGGACTAGCCGGATGCTTCCTGGTTTCATTAGCATAGCCCAGCCCACTTCCAACACACGCCCAACTACCTCATTAAACATTGGGATTGCAGCCAAAAACATAAGACTACAGTGAATATAAGGGGAATTACTGGCGAGAGAGAGCTGTAGACTAACTTCACACTGAACCCATTACTTTTCCAAGATCAGAGAAAATATTACATTAACAGGAACTACTTCTTATTCAGACAAGGATTTAAGGTTTTAATCTATAGTTTTTATCTAGAATAATTAGCTGTACCATGATAAGACATACAGCCCAGCTGCATATATTTAAGTGCTTCTGTTAATCTCTCTCTCTCTCTCTCTCTCTCTTTCTGTGTTTCTCTCTCTCATTTATTTATTTTCTGGGTAGCTTTGACATTGTAAACCACAGAGAAATTGGAGCCTGGCATTGCAAGGAGGTGTTCTGCAACGATTTTTTTTTTGTTGTTTGTTTAAAGAACTTCACTTCTACAAGAGGAAATCTGGAAAATGACAGGAGCAAAGAGAAAAAAGAAAAGCGTGCTTTGGAGCAAGATGCATACCCCCCACTGTGAAGACATTAAGCAGTGGTGTAGAAGGCGGCTACCTATTTTGGAATGGGCACCACATTACAATCTGAAAGAAAACTTGCTTCCAGACACTGTGTCTGGGATAATGTTGGCAGTTCAACAGGTGACCCAAGGTAATGTATTGCATTTGATTCTTCTGTATTATGCAGATTAGATGTCACTTTGCTTTCTTGGAAGAGTATTGTCACCTAGGATCCACAATGTAGCTAAAGAAATGGATGTTAACTTTGGGGAAATAACACGCTGGATATCAGTGTACACAAGTTTTTCTAGTTGTGTTTTCTTCCCCTACTTTTTGATAGCTATTCTGCATTAAATCAATTTTTGAGTGCTCTTACATATTTGCAGTGTTACAATTCATACTGTCTTAAAGCAAAAGATCAGTAATTGTGGGAGAATGAGTTTTTATAACGTGATCTTACTGATAGAGTTTCCTATTATAAAATATCTATAAAATATCTGCTGGCTTGAGCACGATCATTTTTGAACCTAACTAGCAGCACACAATTACCTGTTGTAGCCTTGAGTGTTGCTATAAACAGGGAACAAAGCTTTCTGTACATAAAGGAGGCTCTTTGCCAAGATCCTTATTTGCAAGGAGAATCCCGTATGCCCTTAGAGCTTATGTTTTACTGTTACGCCAACTGACTTTTGTGTCACGTTACTTACCGCATCTATTTCTCAATAAGAAATTTAAACCGGTGAGAAGTCTGATTTTAACTTTCCCAGAGCAGATTCTAAATATTCTGGATTTAGATAAGTGTTTCTATTGCTGAAAGCTAGTTAACTAGTGTGCACGTATGTGGGTGTGTTTTCCTTAAAGGTATATTCATTGCAGTTTTTGTCTTAATTCAGGTAATGATTTTCTACCTGTAGCAAGGAAAGGAATTCATTTCATAGCCTTGAGAATTTGGAGCAGTTTCCTTGGCATAGACTCTGTAGGTTTATATTTCCTTGCAGTTTCACTGCCTCCCTGACTTTGACTATTATTCATATTGTTAAATTATAAACACTCTTTTAATTAAATTATTCCGTAGCTGGAACAAACTGGTTTGTATATTTGTGTTTTTAGTATGATTAGGAACATCTGCACTGGTGGCTTTACTTTAAGATCCGTAATACTATCATATTTTATGGGATTCCGTTTCACTGAATAGTCTCGTATTACATTTTTTTTTCTTTCAGCATATTATGAGGGTACAGATGTTTAGGTTACGTATGTTGCTCTTGTCCCCCACTCCCCATCCCAAGTCCGAGTTTCAAGTGTGTCCATCCCTCAGATGGAGCGCATTGCACTCTTTGTGTATGTATATACCCGTCCCCCCTCCCGCCTGCCCGACATCCAACAGATGTTATTCTTATATGTGCACCTCTTGTATACTCCTGGATAGAGCTGGAACGCATTCTACTAAGTGAAGTATCTCAAGAATCGTATTACATTTTTAATGACCATTTTGCCAATATCAGAGTATAGTGATCTTTCAGAAAAATGCAAAGCAAATAACAGGTTAGAGCATTTTTAGCCTTGTTTTTATTCAATTTTGAATTCAAATTGCAATACTACCATAAGCTTTGAAAACTTAGGTGATGAACTCAAAGGGGCTTTTTCACCAGATAGTTCCAGCATATGTTATAAATTTATTTTGCTTTAATTTAATGTTGAATGAATGAGAATTATGTTTTTAGTAATCATTTTTTTTACCTTTTGAAAATATCAGGTTAATAAGAAAATTTGGCGACATGATAAAGTTACCTGTGGCACATCACTAGTAATATTGTTTATATGTAAGTCTTTGGTAGTTAATTGTATGATTTTAATTTGGAGGTAGATTTTGAGGGGTTTTGTTTTATGAATCATGTATTTCATTGGTTATAAAGAAACACATTGGCCAGACCCCTGCCCCCCCAAGGCCGATGAGAAACACAAAGCTTACTGAGCCCTTATGTCTTGGGACATGACGGACCTGGCTGGTGGTTCTCTTGGAAGGCGACCAGTGAATGGATAAGGCTGTGCTGATAGGGAGAACTTAAAGCTTTTGCTGGTGCCCGAAAAGGCTAGTCCTTCTAAAAGTGGCTATTCTTTTAAAAACAGTTCTCTCAAACATTTTCACGTTTATCTACCATTGAGAGCTAAAAAGTGAGATATCGTAAGCTGCCACTTGTAAGGGGCACTGTGCTAAACTCCTTATGTAATCATCTTCCCCTACCCTAATAAAATCCTGAGAGACAGCAGTCTTCTTTCCCTTTCCCATACGAGAAAATGGAGGCTTAGAAGAGAAAAGAATTTTCCCTGGACCTCGGACCTGATAAGTGGTAGAGTCAGGACTTGATTCCAAAGCCAACACTCTTAACGTTTTCACTTCATACTCTACACTGCCAAAATAACCAAACTTCTCATAATGCCAGTGTTGTTAGTAATGGAAGACATTTCTTTGGGAAGGTATGAATGTCCTTCCCCTCAAATTACCTTTGCATTCAGGTTTCATCCCTGCAGGTTTTAGACTCGAGGGCGAAGTGACAAGAAAAATAACTACAGTAGGATACAGAGCAAGGAAGGCATTTAGATATCATCATTTCATATTTGTGTGAATATGATATTGGCAATTATTATCAGCTTCATTTCTTTAGTAACATTAGAAGAAAGAAGGGGTTATTTTTGTTCTTGTATCATAACACAAACAAAAGGACCATATATCTTTGTTAACTCTACTGATTTTCCAAGCAGCTTTTCATTTGCTCAGCATAATTGAGTTACATGAAATTATCAACTTCAATGTTTTTTTGACTTACATTGGTCAATCATTGACCAAATGGGTCCATGTTTTTTGACCAATGTATGTCAAAAACATGGGAAGTTTATATGATTCAATCTAGTGGTTGTTTTTCATTCTTCTCTCTCAAGAAATGCATTTAAAATTAAGAAGGATGATGGAAACTAATATTTGAGTGTTTTCTATATGTCAGCTACCAAGAAGATATTTGAATTACTTTGTTAAAGATTTCCTAATTATTAAATATAGATGCTTTTCTGTTACCAATATACTTGACTCCTCTATAGCATTTTCTGTGTTGATTATATTCTTTCTAAAACTGTCTTTTCTTGGTTTTTAGATACTACTTTTTTTGTTTTTCTCCTGCTACTGTCTGGCTTTTTCTTCTTATGTCCCTCTGTAGATTTTTACCTCCTACTCTACCCATTAAACAGTGTCCTGGAGACTCAAACCCTTGCCTTCTTCTCTCAAAGTACTATAGGTGATTTCATCCACATAAAATATGCTAATGAAACTTTCTTCTCAACCTGAGATCCCCATATTTAATTATGCAAACCTAGAATGTTCTAAAAACACTTCAAATGCAACATTCAGTCTTTTAAAACAAGTGGAATGAAACCACCATTCTAACCAGAATTATAATAATAATAATAACAGTAATTTTAGGCAAGCATATAGCACTATTGTAAGAACACTTGACATATACACAAAACTGAAGCTCCAAGAGGATAAATAACTTGCCTAAAATCACAGAGCAAATGAGTGGAAAAGGTAGGATTTGAACCCACGTAATCTGGCTCCGGAGATGATGCGCTCAGCTTTATACCAGACTACCTCCTGTACAAAGTCTTGTGAGTCATTCTCAACTCTTCCCTCTCTTTTGTCGCCCTGCCCACTGGCATACGATCAGCCACCATGCTCTGTCGTTTCCATCCCCTAAATATCTTTCCAACCGAGTAGTCTCGCCTCACAGCCCCTGCTGCTGCCCTAATTCTCTGTCTGAACATTTACAGTCATCTTGGGAGCCTTCATTCTCTACCTTGTCTCCACCTGTAGGCTATATTCCACACTTCAGCCAGAATAATTATAAGAATCCGAATGTATTGCTTCCCTGTTCAGGATTCTTTGATGACCCTTTATTTCTTCTAAGATAATAACCTAATTCTTTAGCATATCCTATTAGATCATTAATCATCTGGGCCTCTTGACACAAAGTTCTACTCAAAGAGATCTCTCCCCTGAGAATCCTTCCCAATCTCCTGGGAAGACTTATGTTTTCTTCCCTCCTACTCACTTTGTACTTTTCACATATCTCTATGATAGGCCTTAACACATTGTATTATGATATTTTGGTACAACTCTTTCCACATTGATCTATAAGCTCTGGAAACAAAGACAGCGTCTTAATCTTTATATTCTTACCTCCTTATATATTGCTTGGCATATAAATGCTTGTTGGAAGAATTAAAACATTCTAGAGGCTGGTGATGATTCTACTGCAGCATGCTGCCACCCTAGGAAGGAAATTAATTAAATTAATTCCTATGTTTTATATGTAAACATAATAAAGATATTGACAGTAAAAAATACATTAAAAATATGAATAATTGATTTATTCTGACTTCTTTTACTTTCTTGAAGTTACAAACTTGCAGCCTTCCAAACAAATCTGGTAAAAGACACATTTCCTTTGTCCCAAACAATGTTAATTTTTTCTTTAGCCAACATTAACAAATATGAATAGTTCATATAAAAATCCAGATGCCTACTTCTCTTGAAAAATCTAGGGAGACAGGGCCATACAGGGCCCAAATTCCCAAGTGTCAAAAATCTGGGGGACCTTAGTAGAGGCCTGTCTTTGTGTTTTGCCTCATCCCCACCACTACACATTCACGATCACCCTCCTCGCTAGTATTCCCATTACCTACCTAGTCCTATGGGTGACAAATTTGTCTCCTCTGCCAAGACACTTTCTAACATGTTTTGTTGCAATGCCTTGAACTCACTCTTGAATAATGATAATAAAAACCTTTATAGAGAGATTACATAACATTAGCTTCTTAACCTAGATCCACAGACCCTTCATGTCTGTGAACCTGAACTAATAGAGTCTAATATATTTCATTTCTTTATAATCCTTGCATTGTCTTCTACGTTTTTTTTTGAAACAGAGTCTCACTCTGATGCCTGGGCTAGAGCGCCGTGGCTTCAGCCTAGCTCACAGCAACCTCAAACTCCTGGGCTCAAGCAATCCTTCTGCCTCAGCCTCCTGAGTAGCTGGGACTACAGGCATGCATATTTTTTCTATATCTATTTTTAGTTGTCCAGCTAATTTCTTTCTATTTTTTTAGTAGAGACGGGGATCTTACTCTTGCTCAGGCTGGTCTTGAACTCCTGAGCTCAAACTGTCTGCCTGCCTTGGCCTCCCAGAGTGCTAGGATTACAGGAGTGAGCCACCGTGCCCGGCCATCTCCTAATTGTTTTTGAAAAAGTATTCTGCAACGGAGTCCATAGGCTTTAATCAGACTGCCAAGGGGGTGATCACCCCTCTCCAAAATAAATACATATAAGTATAGATGTGTTCATTTCAAAGAAAGATACAAGAACTTTAGGTCATATTACCATGTTCAACTATTTCTTAGAAACCACTTACATTTTTGAAAAATATTTAAAGAATTTGGGAGCTGTCATTACTAACATCAGGTAAGAGCCTTTACAGTTAACATTTACCACAATGTTCCTTAACTACTATCTCGAAGTCCCTCACTACCAAACGTATTTTGTAGGTGAGCAAGAATTTGTAGAGAATGTCATTGACTTAAAACATGTCACCAACATCGTTGGCAAGCTAAGTAGTATAAGGCTCTGGTCTCTAGAATATTTAGTTCACCTTCTAGCCTGGATTACCACTTAGGGGAAATAGTTATTTTGTTTCCAACATGAAAACTCAAGCCTAGAGACAGGGTGGAGACCTGAAATGCGTGACTTGCCCCGTAAGAACCTAATCCGCAGAGGAGAAATATGAGAATGTTTTGCCTTGCATTCCAAGGGATCACCTAGAATTTTTCTTCCCAAACCACGAAAATTTTAAGCTGCCATAGGGTTGCCTGATATTCAAACCACAACATTTTGGGCCACAGACAAAAGATGGATGTTCCTTATAATTATGCAGAATGTGTGGCATTACTGGCACCAAAGCATATGTGTGGAAGCTGGGCTTCATTGCATGCCTGAGGGCAGCTTAGTGACATGTGGAACAATAAGTGGAAATTCCTGAAGCATACTGCGTTGCAAAGATTAAAGGCCTGTCTGGGAATTTTTCTCTGCATGGTCTCAGCCTGGAGGAGACAGAATCCCAGCATTAGTATGTATCTCCAACCCAGCCCCCTTAATCGCTGTATCTTCCTGCTAGTAATTTTTCTAGCAGGAACAACGGCAGCTAAATATTCTTAAATAAGTCTGAAGTATACTTCGCCTGACCTCCCTAAAAACATACAGAGGAGCTGTGACACTTTCCTGGCTTTTCCTTCATTTCCGTTTCCCTGTATCCCATCTCCTCGCTACAGCCCCAGGCTTTATTCGGCACTACTGACTTCCTTTTTATTTGTCTTCAGTGTAAAAGAATGATGATTCAGTTACTCAATCACCCTTTATATTTTTATGCACTTTGCATAATGCTCCCTATAACACTTAGAGCTGTCCACGTGGAAGAGCCATGACATTCTTTTTTAGGGTGGTGAAAACATGGCAAGGTTTGCAACAAAAGACATTGACAGTGAGTGTGAGAATGAGGTATGTGGCCTGTATGGTAGGTAGCAGGCTCCTCTTTTTACCAGCTGTTATCCATCTCTGCTTCTTTTAGTAACTATACCTCAGATTTCTTTTAGGGAACAACCCCTCTTCCATTTTTAGTACATGTGGTGTAGGTGACACCATTCCTGGCACTAGGGATGGTGTCCAGGCTGATAGATGGACTGAGTTCCTCTACACCAGGCTTCTCAACTTTGGGGACCTACTGGAACCACTTGATGGCTTAAAAGAACACTGGTGCCTGAGTCTGCTGGGAAGCTGTACCATGATCTGTCACTCTTTCCCTTGTGGTTCTCTCCCTGATCCCCGCTAGGTAGAGTCACTTAGGCTGAGAGAGGGAGGGGAGACGTGCTTTAATACTGGCGTGAACATCACCAGACGACAGATTTTTACCATGTAGCAGAGGTGACACAAGGATAAAATGTTCGATGAGACTTTATTAAAGGTTGGGGCAACACAAGGGAAAAACAAGAGTACTGCAAATCCGTAACCAGGCTTACTCCTCTTCGCTTGGTTTGATCCCTCACTCCTCAGCTCTGTTCTCCTCTATCAGGATAGATGGTGTCTCCAGCCCTAACCACCGCCAGCCCAGAGCACCACTGTAGACATTTACCTTCTCCCCTTCTGAGTCCAAGAGAGGAGGACTTGCTGTGGGCTCCCCTAGTCTTGCTAACATGGGGATGTCTGCCCCTTGTATCCACAGCCATGACCCTCGGCAGCCCAGTTTCATTTCGTCTTAATGTCGTTTCTCTAAGTGAAAAACACATTGGCCTTTTTTTTGTTCTCCAGTCTTTGTTCTTGACTATATTTTCTTTTCTCTCTATATAGTTTGTTATTCATGAGCTAATCCATTGCCACGGCTTTAATTGCCATTTGTCTACTGATTAATTATAGAAATATATATCCAGCCTAATTTTCTCTTACTAGCTCTAGATATAAATATCCAGCTGCCTACTGGAAACCATCTTAATGTCTTCCAGGGACAAATTTTAAAACTGAGCACATCATTTTCTTAACAAAACCAGTCCTGATCCTCTATTCTTCATTATAATATAAATCACTGCCCTGCCCCACCCCCCCAACCTACTCAGTTGTTCTTGCAAGAAACCTGGGAGGGATGCTTCTTCCACTTTCCTCTTAACAGCCGTATTCAATAATCAAGATCTTTAAATTCTTCCTGCTTAACCTCTCTCAAACACATCTGATGTCCATTGTCCTTATGGCAGCTTCTTTGGTAGTATCAGATGTAACTAATGTTAGCTAAATGGTTAAAATGTGCCATAAACTGTGCTAATGTTCATTATGTATTATATCAATTAATCTTCAAAGCAAAATTCAAATTATAATAGATATTTATAACAAAATAAAAAACAATAAAAATAAGCAATCTATACTGTTTTGGTCTATGTTTTACAGACGAAGGGAAGTCGATTAATTTGCTAAGGTCATACAGTTTGTACAAGGTGGAGGAAGTGATTAAATGCAGATCTTTCTGTTTCCAGAGCTCATGTTTCCACCTTAATGAAGAGCCATTGAAATTCATTCCTTGCCAGTTAGAATGTTTTCTCATGTGCAGTGTTATGGCCCTCTACCATCTATCTCAAACTTCAATGAAAATAAATTTTGAGTTAGATAGTGGAGATCCTTATTGTTAAAATTCCTTCTACTACACCACTGCAAATTTTTTCCCTATTATGTCGCTGTATGTGGCACTCTCGCCTCCCACCATCTTCTTGGCCTCTCTGGCTTTCCCTTATTGTCTTTCTTCTCATCCTTTTCTCTCCCTGGCTCCCTCCTGGAATCCCAAGTGTTTCCCTGGGACTAAAACTATAGGTGTGTATTGATTGGCTTGTACAACATTGGGAGCCAACATGTAAATATTGGAAGACTTAATTTTAAAATTGAAGAATTTCTCCCTCCTCCCTTCATTTAAATATGATCATCTAATGATGCAAGGTTCATATTGCCAAATGGCAACAACAGGCTGAAGTGGACTTGTGCCTGCACCCTTTATATAGACATGGACTTTCTAATTTGTCATAGTCTTGAAAATGTTTTTCAAAGCCCTTCAATATCTGGATCTCAATTACCCTTCCAGCCACATCTCTTATATTCCCTTCAGTATCTTACACTCTGTCTACACTGGACTGCTCTTAGTATTAATATTACGAAGAGTCATGCTTGTTTTGCCTCAGTACATTTGCACATATTGTTTCCTCTAACATGAATAATCCTTCTCCTCCCTGTCCCATTCACCTGATCATATCTTTCCATTTTTCATGGCTGAGTTTATCTCAGTAGTTCTCTACCATGGCTGCATATTAGAGTCTCCTGTGGCACCTAAAAGATATATCCATGCCCAATTGCCACCCCAGACTAATTAAATCAGAATCTCCAGGGAATTTAGGGCAAATAATTTTATGTTCTGGGCCTCAGCTTACTCAACTAGTGAAAAAATGAGTAGTCAGGGTTGAGAACTAGAGGCTTCCGCTTGATACTTCTATTTCGTTTCTCTATTGTACTTGTTTCCTTAACTAATTCTAGCATTTGGTTTTTTATTTATACTTGATTTATCTCCTAAACTATAATTGCCTTGAGGGCAGGAATTATTCACAGTGTAGGGTGGCTAATCACCTTGGCTTTAGTTCTGAGTTCTGTGGAGCCCATTCAGCTCTCAGCCACAGCATGTGGTTTGCAGCAGGTACTCAAATGTTCGTTGACAGCAAGCAATCATAATTGAGGTAGGTGGATGGAGCTTTCCTGTGCTCACTTCCCTTTTGATGGCTGTCCCCATGGAAATTTTCAGTGTTTTACTATTTCTAATATTTAAGGTCCTAGGTCTATTGATTATGAAGCTTCTAGGTCATGTTAATTCCTTATTTTCACGCTTATGAAATCGCACCTGTATAACAAGTTACAGGATGAAAACATGACATGATTTGTCTTGACCTCTCTAATGATTAGAAATATTGACTTTTGATGAATAATAATTTTCAGTCAACCAAGAGAATGCGTGTCTATAGGAATTTGTTTTCACACAATTGTGGTTCTTGAATATATGTGTAAATTTACTCTGGGAGATCCACTTGTAATATTGCTTAACCCTGAGCCCACTGACATTGTAAACTAGACAGCTGGTTACACTGTGGCTTGCTCATAACAATACTGACACTACCACAAACCAGGTACCAGAGAACAATAGTGTTTATAATTACCCACATAGAATTCGGGTTTGATGTTTTCATATGTAATTCTTGAAAGTGCCTACTGCCACCTAATTATTTTTGTCTTCAAGAATACTAATCTGTCTTGCGAGGGTTCTTTATCCATTTTTATTCAAAAAATATTTGAAAGAATACACAGTCTTTTGCTCTTGGAAAGAGACAGAGAAGTATAAGAAAACAATCCAACCCACAAGGGGCTTATTATTTTTTCCTTCTTCAGAAATGGTGCAAAAGTATATGAGAATATGAGCTTGTTATTTCAACCTTGAAGATATCATTCTGGTGTGGATATGTAAGGGTGGGAACATTTTCTTAGTGAAAGTTTGTAGAGTATTGGTTTCAGCCACTTTTTGCCTTAAGTGGGTTGTATAACCCAGGGAGCTGCCAAAGAACTCTGTGTTTTTATTTAGGAACATGAAGTCTAGTGCAATCTCATCTACATAGCTTAACATAAAATGAATATTTGGTGGTAAGAATTGGATCAATAGAACAAAGTGGCAGTCTTAAAAAGCTGGTAAGATTTGATTAGATACACACATATGGGATTATATGAAGAGACGTTTTAAGAAATCAAGACCAGCTAATCTTTTCCCCAGAAAAGATCTCAAGGGAAGTATGTCCACAGGTAACATTTAGAGAATGGCAGTTAGTGTCCTACTTCATGGCTGAGTTAGTGTGCAAAACATAGCTCTAGCAAAGCTGAAGTGAAGCAAAACAATTGGATCTGAGATCTAAGAGGAGCTTCCTTCTTCTTTTTAAAACTAGGGTTTGGATGTGTTTGTGGAAAGAGAAAGAGAAACATATCAGTGCTTACTTTGAGGAAGGGCCTGATCCTTTTATCATGCAAGTAGCATGGATTAAGAAATAGTAGAAGGGAAAAAAAGCACACACACACTTGGACATGGCCTTCTTCCACTAGGAAATGTATCCTCTTCAGAGTGTTCAACTTTGACCCTCCCAATTAGCAGCACTCCCTTTGGGTTGGGAAAATGGAAGGTGGTGGAGTGAAAGGGTCTGAGAACGTCTGCTCTGTGGCTTGAGCCAAGGCTGTGGCACTGTATGTGGAGAGAAGGAAATAGATAGCATCAAGGCACTGCAGAAGGTGGATTGAGGTCAGGTTCAGGGAGATTAGCTAAGACATACAAACCCAGCCTGGTGTGTATAAAGCTTAGAATCTGAGTGTCAACCAGTGGGACTGGGGCCCAGAAGGTAAAACTGGGGAATAAAATATCAGAAGCTTAGGCAAAGTGTAGGAGCAAGATCAGAACCTGGGTCTAGGATTTTGGCAGAAAGTGGTCTGAGTTACAATTTAGGAAACCAGCAGTGTTAATAGATTTCAGAGTCTTTTTTAATTTCCTACCCAATTTATGAGCAAGCCTCAAATTTTGATGGGTGAACCTTAGCCCATGGAAGGCAGTGGGAAGGTGCACTTGGCTGGCAAGAAAAGGAAGGGCAGAAGACATCAGCTAGCAGCTGTCATTGAAGGCTAGGAGCTGCTGTTCCCATTCTCACATTGGAACATGAGATTGACCTCCTGGCCTTCCTGTGGATTATTCTAGAGCCACTGATGGAGTTACTGGACAATTCTTTTCCACTTGAGTATGGAGTGTCAGTAGCTACCACAATCTCAGCCCCTAAGTGCCCCTTAGTTTTGAAGAGGCTAGGGAGTTTTATTGATATTGACTTTAACTATTACCTCATTATTAAAAATTAATGGTCTATAAAGTGTTTGATTTTTTGATAATACAATCATAAATCTTGAAGGGTGGTGAATATAGCACTTAATTTCATAAATATTTGAACAATTATTAATAATAAAATTGATATTTCAGCATTTAATGAGTGAATGAACCATTATTTTGGATAAATCTGAAAAATTTAACTATTAATAACATGTCAGTGTACCAAAATGTGTAAATCTTACCTCGAGTGCTGTGAATCTCTTTAACTTACAAACATTATTTGTATTCAAACCAATTCCATCTCAAGTTTTTCAGACATAGCAAAGTGGTCAACAGTAATTTTTGAATTACAATTTTACAGAGATGAAAATTGGCCCCACAGGGTAATTCTCTGGACCCAATTAGATTTATAATGTATATATTTTAGCCAAAAGTTGTTATTTCAGTTCTGCAAGTCCCTAAAGTAAAAATTGAACTATACGATGACAACCTCAGGAAGATATCAGAAATCTGTGATGATGGCTTTTTCTCTGCTTTCAGTGTTTCTGCTACTTTGACTATTTCTGATCATGCTGCCTTGCCTTTATGCCTTGGGTCTTTATATTAATCACAGATACAAGCATTCGCAACACTGTAGTGGGCCTATCTTTTCACACAGCAAAATACCCTATACGTGAATGGGGGAGTTCAGTGTATCTCTTATTTTAAAAGAAAGCTCTTTTTGACTGAGACTAACCACAAGTGCAAATTTCTCCTTTTAACATGGCATTTAAGCCTTAAAAATGCCATCTTGAGAGGCTGATAATGATATCCAACCCTATAAAAATGCGGAGACTATTTAACTCTTTCTTTGTGCCAGTCCTGTGTTGGGCTATGAAGACTCTTTCTTCTAGGCCTTGCGTGAAATATTCTCTTACTTCCCATCTTTCCTCCCTGTCTCCTTTGCAAGGTTCCTCCCCCAAGTCTTAAACAACACTACCTTAATCCTTCTGGAATAGATTAAGTCTTTTTCATGTGATTGTATAGCTTCTGAAACTTGCTTCTTTTTGAAAACTTCACATGTAACTATTTATTTACTTTGTGTACTTCCTGTTAAACTCTAAGATCTATAAATGCAGAGGTAGTATTATGTCTATTTTGTTTATCACTAAATTCCCTGTACTTAGTTAAGAGACCAGCACAAAGAAGGTGTTAAATAAATATTAGTTGAATAAAATAATCTTATTGATAGATTCCATTCCATTCCATTTTTTTTAAGAGTAGATGACTGAAGTTCAAAGAGGTTAAATAACTTATGGAAAGTATCATAGCTAAAAAGAGATGAAGCTAAGATCCAAATCCACGTTGCCCTGATTTCCTAAATTTGCCTACTTCTTGGGCAGGTCCAGAGGAGAACTGATTAGTGCCAGAGGTAATGGGCCTTGTGCTGCAAGCCCAAGTGAAAGAAGCTACCGGAATCCACTTATTGCAGTAAAAGTTCCTGTCTGCTGAGACTCATGCGACTTCCCCTGGGACTGACAAATGTCTCCAAGAAGTCCAAGCAAATTAATTCTAACATATTCCCCCAGCAACTCTTGAAGAAAAATCAGAATCATTTGACCAAAGTACCCCTAAAGGCCAAATACAAGGAGGGATCTATGACGTCAGCACAGATGTAGCCCCAGATACACAATGGCCCTGCCACTCTACCACTTCAAAACATATTATCCTTAAATGTCTACACCACATAGGAACCACATTGGAAAATGCAGAAGAAAAGCTGGGGAAAAGAATAAACCTGGAAAATCAAAATATCACCTATCCCACTTCATATACCCGAGCCTCTTGAAAGATCCACCTTAGATTTGCTTTTTTTTTTTAATTTCAGCATATTACAGGGGTACAAATGTTTAGGTTACATATATTGCCTTTGCCCCACCCGAGTCAGAGCTTCAAGTATGTCCATCCCCCAGATGTTGCGCACCGCACCCATTAGGTGTGAACATACCCATTCCCTCCCCCGCCTCACACCTGCCCGACACCCGATGAATGTTACTGCTATATGTACACTAAGTGTTGATCAGTTAATACCAATTTGATGGTGAGTACATGTGGTGCTTGTTTTTCCATTATTGTGATACTTTTAATCTCTCCTCAGTCCTTCCCATGATGTTGTTTCTTTTGTTGTTGATAGCTCTTCATTATGGATCACTTATTCTCCCAGACTAGCTCACTCTTGTGTTCAAACACGTCCAAGTTACTTGTTAAGAGTATTTTGCCTCCATGGTTTCCCACACTTTATCAGGTACCATATAGCAGTTTAGAAGATTACTTTTTTATTTTTTATAAATTGTATTTATAATGGACACATAATAATTATACATATTTATGGGGTACAGTGTGATATCTTAATACATGCAATTCATTGTATAATGATCAATCTTAGCATTTCCAACACCTCAAACCTTTATCATTTCTTTGTGGTAATAACTTTCAGGATCCTCTTCTAGCTATCTTAAAATACACAATGCATGGTTCTTAGCTATACCATACTATATGATAAAATACCAGAACTTACTTTTCCTATCTAACTGCAACTTTGTATCTGTTGGCCAACTTCTTCCTCCATCTTCCCACTTTCCTCTCCAGCCTCTGGTAAGCACTATTCTACTCTCTACTTCTATGAGATCAACTTTTTAAAATTCCACATATGAGTGAGGTCATGTAGTATTTGCCTCTCCATGCCTGGCTTGTATCACTTAATATCATGTCCTCCAGGTTCATCCATGTTGCTGCAAATGACAGGATTTTATTTTTTATATAGCTGAAGTAGTATTCCATTGTGTACATATACATCTATCACATTTTCTTTATCTATTCATCTATTGATAGGCATTTAGGTTCGTTTCATCTCTTGACTATTGTGAATAGTGTTGCAATAAACCTGAGAGTGCAGATATCTCTTCAACATACTGATTTCAATTCCTTTGGATATATACTGAGTAGTGGGATTGCTGGATCATATGGTAGTTCAATTTTTAATTTTTTGAGGAACCTCCATATTGTTTTTCATAAAACCTATACTAATCTACATCCCCACTGACAGTGTATGAATATTCTTTCTCTGCATCCTCACCAACATTTGTTATTTTTTCTTTTTTGTTAATAGCCATTCTAATTGGGGTGAGGTGATATCTTATTGTGGTTTTGATTTGAATTTCTCTGATGGCTAGTGATGTTGAGTATTTTGACAATATGAGAGCTGTCCAGAAAGAATCCAGCCATGTAATATGTTCTTATCATACTAACAATGGCTGGATACTGGCCATCTGTATGTCTTTGTTTGAAAAATCTCTACTCAGTTCTTTTGCCCATCTATTAATCAGACAATTAGTTTTGTTGTTATTGATTTGTTTGAGTTCCTAATTTATTCTGGATATTAACCTCTTGTTGGATGCATAGCTTGCAAATATTTTCTCCCATTCTGTAGGTTGTTTGTCCCTTTGCTCTGTTGATTGTTTACTTTGCTGTGCAGAAGCTTTTAGTTTGATGTAATCCCATTAGTCTATTTTTTGCTTTTGTTACCTTTGCTTTTGCGGTTCTATCCAAAAACACTTGCCCAGATTTATGTCCTGAAGGATTTACCCCATGTTTTCTTCTAGTAGTTTTATAATTTCAGATTCTAAAGTTAAGTCTTTAATCTATTTTGAGTTTATTTTTGTACATGGTGGAAGTTGGGGGTCTCATTTCATTCTTCTGCATATGGATATCCAGGTTTCCCAGCACCATTTATTGAAGAGACTGTCCTTTTTCCAATGTGTATTCTTAGTACAATTGTCAAAAAACAGTTGGTTGTAAATGCATGAATTTATTTCTGGACTTTTTATTCCATTCCATCGGTCTATTTGTCTGTTTTTATGCCAGTACCATATTGTTTTGGTTAAAGTGGCTTTGTAGTATATTTTGAAGTCCGGTAGTGTGATGCCTCTAGTTTTGTTATTTTTGCTCAAGATTGCTTTGACTATTCAAGGTCTTTTGTGGTTTCATATGAATTTTAGGATTGTTTTTTCTACTTCTGTGAAGAATGTCATTGGTATTTTTTATTTTTATTTTTTATACATTTAATTTTTTTAGAGACAGGATCTTGCTCTATTGCCAGGCTAAAGTGCAGTGGCATAATCATAACTCACTGCAGCCTCTCATTGGTATTTTGAAAGGGATTGCATTGAATCTGTAGATTGCTTTGGGTAGTATGGACATTTAACAATATTAATTCATCCATGAACATGGGATGTCTTTTATTTGTGTTTTCTTCAATTTCTTTCATCAATGTTCTATCATTTTCATTGTTGAGATCTTTCACTTTCTTGGTAAATTTATTCCTAGGTATTTTGTTAATATTTTATTTTTGTAGTTATTGGAAGTATGATTTTCTTGAGTTCTTCTTTTGGGTAGTTTGCTATTGACATACAAAAATGCCTCTGATTTGTGTTATATATTAATTTTGTATTCTGAAACTTTACTGAATTCATTCATTCTAACAGTGTTTGGGTAGAGACATTAGGATTTTCTATATATATATTATTATGTCTTCTGCAAACAGGGACAATTTCACTTCCTCTTTTCCAATTTGGATTCCTTTTATTTCTTGCCTCTTGCCTGAGTGATCTGGCTAGGGCTTCCAGTACTATGTTGAATAAAAACAGTGAAAGTGAGTATCTTTGTCTTATTCCAGATCTTAGAGGAAAAGTTTTCAATGTTTTCCCCTTCAATATGATATTAGCTGTGGGCTTGTCATATATGGCCTTTATTGTGTTGAGATATGTTCCTGTTATACCTAAATTGTTGAAAGTTTATCATAAAAGGACATGGAATTTTATCAACTACTTTTTCTGCAGCTATTGAAATGATCATATGGTTTTTGGCCTTTGTTCTGTTAATGTAATATATCATGATGTTTATCAATTTGTGTATTCAATCATCTTTCCATCCTTGGGATGAATCCCACTTGGTCATGGTGAATTATTTTTTTGTTGTGTTGTTGAATTAAGTTTGCTAGTATTTTGTTGACAAATTTTGCATCAATGTTCATAAGAAATATTGGCCTTTTAAAAACGTTTTTAAAATCATGTCCTTATCGGGTTTTGCTATCAGGGCAATACTGGCTTAGTAGAATGAGTTTAGAAGTATTTCCTCTTCTTCAACTTTTTTTTGAAAACGTTGAGAACAATTAGTATTAGTTCTCCTTTAAATGTTTGGTAGCATTCAGCAGTGAAGGCATCAGGTCCGGAGCTTTTCATTGATGGTAGAATATTACTGCTTTAATCAATACTCATTCTTGTCACATTCAACTTTTCTATTTCTTCATGATTCAGTCCTGATAGGTTCTATGTGTCCAGGAATTTATGCATTTCTTCTAGATTTTCCAATTTGTTGGCATATCGTTGTTCATACCAGTCTCTAATGATCCTTGTAGTTCTGTGGTATCAATTATAATGTGTCCTTTTTTGTTTCTGATTTTATTTATTTGAGTCTTCTCTCTTTTTTCCTTGGTTAGTCTAGCTAAGGTTTTGTGGCTTTTGTTTATCTTTTCAAAAATCAATTCTGTTTTGTTGATCTTTTGTATTTTTAAAATCTCTATTATGTTTATTTCTTCTCTGATTTTGTTATTTCTTTCCTTCTACTAATTTTGAATTTAGCTGTTCTTATTTTATTTGTTCCTTGAAGTATAATATTAGGTTGATTATATGAGATATTTCTACTTTTTTGATGTAGGTGTTTATTGCTATAAACTTTCCTCTTAGAACTGTTTTTGCTGTATACCATAGATTTTGATGTGTTAGGATTCCACTTTAATTTGTCCCAAGGAATTTTTAAATTTTCTTTTCAATATTTTCAATGACATATTCATTGTTCAGGAGTATTTTCATGCACAGTTTCCAACATTCCTTCTGACATGCATTTCTAATTTTATTTCATTGTATTTAGAAAAAATATTTGATATGATTTCAATTTTCAAAACTCTGTTAAGACTTGCTTTGTGACCTAACTTAAGCACTATTCTGGAGAATGTTCCATGTGATGTTGAGAAGATTGTGTACTCTGTAGCTGTTGAATGGAATACTCTGTATTTACAGCCTCTGTATTGATAGCCTGTTAGGTCCATTTGCTCCAAAGTACTATCTAACTCCAATGTTTCTTTGTTGATTTTCTGTCTGAATGATCTGTCCATTGCTGAAAGTGGGGCAATAAATACTATTATTGTATTGCCATCAATCTCTCTTTTTATGTCTATTGATATTTGATAGTTTATATTTAGGTGCTCTAGTATTGGGTGTATGTATATTGCAAATTGTCATATCTTCTTGGTGTATTGACCCTTTTATCATTATGTAATGGTCTTCTTGTCTTTATTTTTAACTATTCTTGATATATAGTCTATTTATTTAGATATAGATACTCCTGCTCTTCTTTGGTTTCCATTTGCATGGAATATCTTTCTTCATCCCTTCATTTTTAGTCTATGTGTATCTTTATATAATAGATGAAGTGACTTATTTGTAGTCAACATCTAGTTGAGTCTTTTTTTTTTTTTTTGGGATCCATTCAGCCACTGAACCTCTTTTAGTCAGAGGATTTAATCCATTTATATTTAATATTGTTATTGACAGGTAAGAGTTTGCTACATCATTTTGTTACTTGTTTTCTGGTTGTTCTGTAGGTCCATTCTTCCTTTTTTCCTCTCTTAATGTCTTCCTTTGTGGTTAAGTGATTTTATTTAGTAGTATGTTTTGATTCTATGCTATTTATTTTTAATGTATCTTGCCAACCACCAATCTCTGATAGTCATTGGCCATTTGGAATGTGTGACCTGAGTGTGCCAAGAGGCTTACTAGAAGCATTTTGAAAAAGAGTCAAATTTCTATAAAGTGAGTCCCCTTCCTTATTTAAATAAGTCACCCTTTTCCTTAGTTATTCGAGCTTTTACCTCTCAATGTGCCAGCATCATACTGACATGGTGATTGATCAAAATAGGAAGGTATTATGGGTTATCCAAGAGGTTTCTAAGGTATCAAGTATTATTACAAGATTTCTGCTAACTAGCACCATTTTCTGCAAGTACTATTAAGAAAAAGTCTGATATGACTTTTCTCTATCTAGATCTGAACCACTCAACTTTGCTATAATTACAAAGAGTATTTCCCAGGTTCACTATAACAAAGGCCTTATGGTTTATCTTGCTTTCTACCAGTAGCTTTTCCTTCTCTTGCACATGCACTTCTAACCTTTTAAGACTTTACCCAGATTTTACTTTCTTGTTGGAGCCTACTCCGGCCACCAATTTAAAATGTCCTCCCCTCCTTGCTTTCCCAGCTTTCCTCATGACTTTTGTTATGTTCTGCTTTTCCTTTTTCACAGCACAAAATAATTTATGTTTTTTTCATGTCTATTGTTTATTGTAGGATGCCTCACATTTTCCTGTATGTGCCATAAAAGCAGGGTCCTTAGGCTAGTTTTTTTCTTAGATTTATTCTAAGTGTCTAGAACAGTGCTGGGACATAGTTGATAATTCTGTTAGTATTTGTTGAATGAATAAGTGTGATTTTAATTATTTTTTACTAAGCTCAACAACTTGAACCCCACCATGTATCTTATATACTTTCTTCATCTGAATCGAAAGTCAGAGATGACCAACTAGAGTATATGGGGAAGAAAATTCTTGTCCTATGCCGCTTTTAGACTAGAGAGTGGTCTGGAGAAATGTTACGGATAGGTGGTATGGAAAGGTTTAATCCTCAAAAAACTACGAAACGTGAGAGGGGACAATTCCTGTTTATCTTTATGCAGCTAGGAAAGAGTATCATATGCAGCTAGGAAAGAGTATCATATGCAGTGATAAGAAGAATGAAAGTACTGTTTTTTTAAATACTTTCTAGTAATATAATTTGATCGAAATTGAAACTGGAGAAGTTAACATAGTCCAGGTCATAAAAGCCTTGTATAACATGGAAAAAGTGTTTGGGCTTATTTTATAGTGAATCTTGAGGAATGCTAGGGAATGACATCTATTCTAGAATAATCACTCTGGTAGCAGTTTACATTACATAGTTTAAAGAAGAAAGTGACTAGTTAGGAAAGACTGGTGAGGAGAAATTCTCTTCAGAAAAATAAAGTATTGCTGTATGAATAGACAAAGGCAGAAGTAGCGGCAGTAGGAACAGAGAGAAAGAACAGAGTCCATCCATATTAATTAGAATAGATAAAGTTTGATTAATGTCTTACGTGATGCAAGAGTGAATATTTTGGTGACTTCCACGTTTCTGAATTGGGTGATTACATGGGTGGTGATGCTATTTTATGAGATAGGGCATAAATGATTAAAACCTTCAGTGTGTTTTTGTTTTGTTTTTAATGCATGTTACATTGTTGTTCATGGAGGGGTTGGTGATGAGAGGAACAAAAATAATTTCCATTTTGTATTTTCTATGTGAGTATTTGTGGGATCTCTTGTTGATGTCCATTTGGGTCTAGTAGAGCTTAGGAGAGATATCATTAAGATGTATATATGGTGGCTATGGTAATGAGATTGAGTGGGATAATTCATGAATAATTTGTAGAACATAAGCCACAAATGAAAAAATGCTCGACATCTCTAATCATCAGGGAAATGCAAATCAAAACCACAATGAGATATTACCGAACTCCTGTAAGAATGGCTTTTATCAAAAAGTCCCAAAACGACAAATGAGGTGTGGATATGGAGAGATAGTAATGCTCATACACTGCTGGTGGGACTGCAAACTAGTACAACCTTTATGAAAAGGAGTATGGTGATACCTCAAAGAACTAAAATTAGAACTACCATTTGATCCAGCAATCCCAGTACTAGGTATCTACCCAAAGGAAAAAAAGACTTTCTATAAAAAAGACATCTGCACTCAAATGTTTATAGCAACACAATTCACAATTGCAAAGATGCGGAAACAACCCAAGTGCCCAGCAATATATGAGTGGATTAACAAAATGTAGTATATGTATACCATGAAGTACTACTCAGCCATTAAAAAAATGACAAACTATTAATACCTATTGTATTATCCTGGATAGAGCCGAAGCCCATTCTTCTAAGTGAAGTATCACAAGAATGGAAAAACAAACACCACACGTACTCACCATTAAATTGGATCAACACTTAAGTGCACATATGGCAGTAACATTCATCGGGTGTTGGGCAGATGGGAGGTGGGAGAAGAGGATGGATAAATTCACACTTAATGGATGTGGTCTGAGCTGTCTGGAGGATGGGCACACTTGTAGCTCTGACTCTGGCTGTGTGAACTCATTTTACGTAACCAAAGCAATTGTACCCTCATTGTAATATTCTGAAAAAAAAAACTGGATTTTTTTTTAAATCTTAACAATGATAGGCAATAAGCAGTAACCTAAAAAAAGAAGACTCTTCAAAATTTGATGAAAATAGTCAACATAGAAGGTTTCTAAATGAAAATGCATTTTCTGATGAGTTGACGAATTAGATAAAAGGATGTCAGTGAGTTGTTCTCCAGGTTCTCTTACAGCAGCCTAATAAGTGCCCGAGGTCGTTACAAAACTCAGAAAAGTTATTTGCTTTGGTACCTGTGGATATTTCTCTGTTTCCAAAAGCAAGATGAGAAAAAAATAATGTGGACGAGTGATATCTAAGAAAAGAATGCTTGACCCTAATCCAGAATGTGGGAAAAATTGTTCAAAATTCATTTATTCTTTGTAAGCATAAACTCCCAAGTACTGCCACCATCAAGATCTTCCAGAATAATCTGTTTAAGGGCTGCTTCAGTGTTTTCATGCCTCTTTTCTTAAAAAAAGAGAAAAATTAGGATGGTATTTTTGTCTGAGTTCTTCTTCTTTTGGTCATGTTAATAATGTTTCTTCCTTTTTGTTCTATCTTAAGAATAAATTTAAAAAAATATGAAAAGTCTTTCCATATAGCAACTTCTCATTTCCTATTGTATACCAAGGCTCTTGTTAATTAAAATTGATTTTTGTGTAAGTTACATGGGACAGTTGTATACTTCTAGGCATATAGTAATTCATTTCTGAGTATAGCCTCAGAGAGAGATTCATATCTACATGTGTGTGTAGAACTACATGGAAACGCTAATCGTCACTCTGATGCTTGAAATGCTAGCAGGCTAACTTCACTCAAAGTGAATGTGATTCACAAACATCTTCCTGTATCATCGCCTGCCCTCCTCCAGCAAATACATTAAATATGTTCCTAGGAGGGGAGCAAATCTATAAATTAATGGTATTCATTTCCATAATTTTAAGAAACCTATGGATTAATTGTATTCAGTTCCCCAATTTTAAAAAGTTCAATTTCAAGAAGCCAAATACATGAAGAGAATAAGAATAATGTCTTGGTGTTTTGATATCTGTGACATCAAGTTGGTGTCTCTGTTTTGACATGTGAAAGTAGATCTTATTTGTACTATTCATTATACCAATTAGCAGCAGATCATCTTGGTAACGGAGTCTTTCTCATTTTACATACAATGCAAGGCATCAAGACACAATATTCTAAGGCAAGGGCCATATATGGCACCTTTTATTAAAATCTCTTGATTTATATTGCCCACAATAAGGGCCAATGGCTAGTGTATTACATGAGACCCCGAGAGATGGTTATGTGCCTGTTTCCCATGATGCTAAAAAAATATGACATACTATATACTTTAATTATATATTTGCTTGTCTTCTGTCATTAAAAACTCAGCACACTAGAGCAGGAATTTCTTTTTCTGTCATTCATTCCTGTAACCCCAGTGTCTACTAGAGGGTTTGGCATATAGTGGTTGCTAATAAATATTTCTTGAATGAATTAATTAATGCATGAATAAATGCAAATATTATTGCTTGAAATCACTGTCATTCAAATTACAAGACCTATTTATTTTTCATCATTAGTACTCAAAGCAACTTCAAATATCAGAAGTGGAAATAAAAATATTCTTTCATATTGTACTTCCATTTCACTGTACCTCCAGCACATCTCATTAGTCCTCATGTTGTGCTTTTTTATGTTCCTTTCTCTAGGTGAATTTCCCTCACTCTTCATCTCTATCAATCTATGTGCCTTCCTCCTTTAAAAATTTGTCCTCGGATTCTATCCCTCTAGTCATTCTTCTTTTCAACTTCCCTGTGTATCCTCTCAGTATCTGTGCATAGAGTACTCTATACTGTGTTCTTTTGCACTAAAATTGGTAAGTTGTTTGGTAAATGTTTAGTCATAACTCTTTAGTCTAAACTGTGTATCACCAGCTGAATAGGAAGCTGCTTACAGGGAAGAATCAGTCTACTTCACAGAGCCTCACCCTAGTTTTCTTAATGACTCTCAGTCCTCTTGTTGCCCCGGAGAGATTAGCAGAGGACTTTGCACCTGGTAGCACTTGCTTCCTGAATTTCCATCACTTTGCATGAGTTTGTGTTTTCCTTCTCTCCTCTTTCATAGTATTAGGGTGTGAAGTCCATACATGGGAAAGAAAGATTTCTCAGACAAAGTTTAGAATAGACAGAAGCACAAAGTTTTATATACTCTCCCTCTCTCTCACTGAAGGAAGAGAGGGCACAGCACCAGAAATAAAGAGGGCCATGGGTCCTGAGGCCAAAGGACTCTAACTCTTTATTAGTGCAGGTTGAGGAGGGGTGGGGGGAGAGAAACTGTTTGTTGGCTTTTTATGTTTCTCATGTAGCAGATTGATAGCAGATATTAGTTTCTTCTTTTTTTTATTTCAGCATATTATGGGGGTACAGATGTTAAGGTTGCATATGTCGCCCTTGCCCCCCCTCCCCACCAAGTCCGAGCTTCAAGCGTGTCCATTCCTCGGATGGTGTGCATCATACTCATTGTGTATGCATATACCCGTCCCCTCCTCCCCCCTCCCCCCTTTCCCCTGCCCGACATCCAATAAATGTTATTCTTATATGTGCACTTATGTGTTGATCAGTTAATACCAATTTGATGGTGAGTACATGTGGTGCTTGTTTTTCCATTCTTGGGATACTTCACTTAGTAGAATGTGTTCCAGCTCTTATAAATGTTTGTCAAATGAATGTGTGTGTTCTAGGAAAGTTATTCAAAACCTCGATTTTGGGGTATTTAGGAGACACTAATGCTCAGATATTTAGTGCTTAACTACACGTGGAAGTCCACACAGAAGTTCCGGAGCATCAGCACATGTGTGAGGTTGATTTATGCCTGCTGTTAGGAGAGCACAGCTTGTCTTTATTGGCCTTTAGCAACACTGCCTGAAAAGTTGGCTGTGCAGTGATATTTATCTATGAAAAGAGAGGCTACTACCCCAAAGGAGCTTTGATAGGAGACTTGAGGAGTCTGACATTATCAGATGTTCTATTCCCGTTTACAGAGTCCCTGAAATATTTGAGGCTGGTTTTCATTAGCTGTGGTCCCAGCCAGTGCTGTGCTGAGCCATATTGCAAAAGGAAGGATGTACATACTATACTACATAACTGGATACATGGTTTTATGTATTTTAAAATATGGTTATTGGCTTTAATAGGCCAGGTGCAGCAGCTGACATCTGTAATTCTAGCACTTTGGGAGGCTGGTGGTGAAGTAGGGAAGGGGATGGCTTGAGTGAGCCCAGGAGTTCAAGACCAGCTTGAGCAAAATAGCAAGAACTCCATCTCTACAAAAAGTAAAAAAACATTAGCTGGGCATGATGGCACGTGCTTGTAGTCACAGGTACTTGGGAGGCTGAGGCAGGAAGGTCCTTTCAACCCAGGAGTTTGAGGTTGCAGTAAGCTATGATGAGGCCACTGCACTCTAGCCCAGGCAACAACCTTGTCTCCAAACAAACAAAAAAAAAAAATTGGATTTAATGAAAATATTATTGATGAGTTTGCTTCCATTAAAGCTAGGAAAATAAATTTATAATAAATTTGGTTTTGGCATAAGTAAAATATTTAAACTTAAAATAATGTGATTTTTAATATACCCACTTTTCAATTTTTTCAATATTTTTAAACTAATGTTTTGGAAAAACTCATATGTGTTCAAGATATTACTATCACATAGCACTTACTATAATTAACCATTAAAAAAACATGAGGATAGGGTTCCACATTTTTCCCTTGCCTTAGGTTCCAGTAGGGCTTGACATGGCACTATGAGATCTTGTTTTCATGTAAAATGTTATTTTGTTAATCATGGATTTTTTTTTTGCATTAATTTAGATTTTTTAAAAAATATTTCTTTTTTTTTTTTTTTTTTTTTGAGACAGAGTCTCACTCTGTTGCCCTGGCTAGAGTGACTGCCGTGGCGTCAGGCTAGCTCACAGCAATGTCAAACTCCTGGGCTCAAGCAATCCTTTTGCCTCAGCCTCTCAAGTAGCTGGGACTACAGGCATGAGCCACTATGCCCAGCTAATTTTTTTTTTCTATATATTTTTAGTTGTCCAGATAATTTCTTTCTATTTTTAGTAGAGATGGGGTCTCGCTCTTGCTCAGGCTGGTTTCAAATTCCTGAGCTCAAACAATCCGCCTGCCTCGGCCTCCCAGAGAGCTAGGATTACAGGCATGAGCCACCATGCCCGGCCTAGATTTTTAAAAAATGTTGTATCAAAATATTATTTATCTTGATAACTGAGTTTTTGTGGCCCCTTACATTTTGTGCCTGAGGGGAGTGTTTCTCTTGCCTGGCCCAGGTCCCTACCCTCCATCCCAGGGAACTATAATGCAAAAACTGCTGTGGGATTGAAAGCTGTGCTCACTGCACTAGAGGGAACGTTCAAATCCAACTAATTTCCCCACCGTCCACGTTGAGCCCAGGAAGCAACAAGTCTGGGTGTGTGTGGGGGTGATGGTGGGTGGGAGGGACATGAGCTTTAGGATTTGACAGATTTGGAATCAAATCCTGCCTTGCCTCTTTAGCAGTTTGAGTAATTAACCAATCTGAGCCTGTTTTCTTATTTCTAAAAGGGATATTTTTTAGTGAGAGTTAAACGAGACAGCTTACGGAAAGCATTGTTAACTTCTCTCCTTCCCTTACTATTTTCAAGATAGTAAATTGACTCACAAATATTGAATTTCCCAAAGACATATTCTCAGAAGGGCCAGTGTCAAGATTTAGACGCAGGTGTGGTGAGTGTAAGTCCTGCGCTCTTTTCACTAAATTGCACTAATTAATTCTAGCTGTGGCAGGGCTACATTTTTCTAGGAACATAATTCCTAGTTATATTGCCTAAGAGAACTTGGATTATTAGCTCTGGAACAGAGGTGGAAAGTACAGCCCTTTGATCCCACCAAAATATAGACATCGACACAAATGTTAGTTCTCTCTCCTCTTTCTGACTCTATAAATATTTATTAGCATGAGATGGGATTCCCAAAAGATTTGGAGGGAGGCAAGGAACTTGAATAATGTATTTTTCAATATATAAGACAGTTTGCAAGTAGGAATTGTATATGTTTATTAACTGCATACATTTTGGTAAATTTCTTATAATGATTTAGATTTTTATCTCATTTTAGGGGCTGATTCTCTAGAATAAATTGAAATTTGCTTAGTGATGTCTGAAAGCTTTGCATTTCTGCTGGGGTGATTAGCTGTGCTTACAATAAAACTGTGTATGTATATATTTGGGATATCCTTATAATAAAAACTATAATAAGCAACCTAGATGTCCAACAATAAAAGAATGTTTATATGAATCACGGATAGCATAGGATATTACAGTGTCATTAAAAATGGTATTTCCACTATGGAAAAAAAGTTCATGATAAAATATAAAGCGAAAAATCCCTGAGACATAAAACTGCATAATGCGAATCTAACTTTGTAAAATTACAAATATGTGTTTACATAAGTAGAGAAAATAACTAAAGATATTGAAATGGTAACAGTAATTAGGGGTGGGATTATAGGTGATTTTAAATTTTTAAACATTCTTTCATAGATTTTTCTAAAATAGCTATAATGAACAAATACTAATTTTCTATTGTTAAAAATATTTTAAAATGCATTTTTAATGGTAGATTTTAGACCTGCCCAGTTTTATTTTATAATTTAACAATTAACAATTATAACATTCTCAATGTATTTTTAAACAGTCATACTAATCTTAAATAAAGGAAATTTTATTTTTACTTTTACTTTATTTTTTTTAAGAGACAGGGTCTTGCTATGTTGCCCAGGCTGGAGTGCAGTGGCTATTCACTGGCAAGATCATAGTATACTGTAGTCTTGAACTCCTGACCTCAAGTGATCCTTCTGCCTCAGCCTCCCAAGTAGCTGGGACTAGAGGGGCAGCCCTGCAGCTAAAGGAAGTAAAGGAAATTTTGAGTCGCTTTTGCGCCTCATTTAGCCATAGTTCATAATGTTAAAAAAGAACTTTATTTCTGGTGCCAAAATGATATCACTGTTTTTACTGATTTATTCTTACCTGCTTTCACATCAGGAATATAAAAGAAGTTAGAAGCAAAAAATATATAATGGAATGCTGTACATAGACAGAAAAATTGGTTGGACATACCTCCTAAGAAAGAAAAATAATATATCTCTCCTTTGCAGCAGCAAATTGAAGAAAAGCTTCGGTTTGTTTCCCAGCTATGATATCAAAGAAGACCTTTTACATGTAACGAGCACGTATTCCTTTCCTGGTCTTTTTTATAACACTCACCTTCTTGTGAATGTTTCCCACTCGTTCTGCTGAGAGGTCTGTATCTTTCTTTACCCTCTTACATTATCCTATCTCCTTGTCACTGGGAGGGAAGCAGATGTGGGCATAGCTGTTGCATGTCACCTGGGGATGGCTTTTCCCATCTGTGTGGCTACTACAGACACGGCCATGTTCTTACAGAACTCCACTGTCTCCGTTTCCGTTGCTTGGCCCAGGGGCTGGGGATGCCACACAAACTAGGTCAAGGACTTCTGAACTTTTCCTCTGGTGGAGGAAACTTTAGATGCAAACATTGGAAGCTGTTGGTTGTTGTTGGTTGTTGTGGGTTGAATCGTGTTCCCCTCAAAAAGATATGTTGAAGTCCTAACCCCTGTACCTTAGAAGGTAACCTTATTTGGAAATAGGGTCTTTACAGATGTGAGCGAGTTACAATGAGGTCATTAGGGTGGGCCCTAATCAACAAGGCTAGTGTCCTTGTAAAAGGGGGGAATTTGGACACAGAGACAGACGTGCACAGAAGGGAGACCGTGCGAAGACTTGCAGGGAGAAGACAGTAGTATGGATGTAGTGCCGCATCTGCAAGCCAAGGAACGCCGAGGATGGCCAGCAGACACCAGAAGCTGGAAGAGGCCAGGAAGGATTCTCCCTTACAATTGTCAGAGAGAGCATGCCCTGCTGACACCTTGATTTTGGACTTCCGGCCGCCAGACTTGTGAGACAATAAGTTTTTGTTGTTTTAAGCCACACAGTTTTTTGTATGTTGTTACAGAGGCCCTAGAAAACGATATAGTAGTGTTTCCCATCATGTGCAGAGAACTAGTCAGAGTGTGTAGTTCTTTTGCAGAGGAGAGTTGCAGAAGAGCCACAGTGAGTCTCAGCAGGTTTTGAGTCCTTTCTGAGACTTACCTGCGTGGCTGTCCTTTCTGGGTATTGATAACTGAATCTTTCCTTAGAGTCCATGAAGTAATCATGAGTTTTTGGGGGGAAGGGATGTCTATGATAAATGTGTTGGATTTCTGGCACTTGCAATGACAGAGTAACTAATGAAGGATTCTGAGTGTCCAAGTGGCCCAATAGTGTGACATGTTCTAACACAGATGACATCAAACTTCTTTAGGTGTTGTACTTCCTGAAAGTCAGTTTTCCTTCTCTGACACTATGACACACTGATATGTTTAATCCCTTCACAGAACACAGGAAAAAATGTACTTGCAGAAAATATGACTTTATTATGTGGGTACAAGGCAGGTTTCACATATCTGAGCTTTTTATTTATTTATGTGCTCATTTACATTGTTTTCTTTCAAACATAGCTGCCAAAACTTAAGAAAAAATTTTGAAAGAAATAAAGTTTAGTTAAATGATTGAATACTCACTATTGAGCTAGGTGCTAGATTGTAACTGTGAACAAGACTAAATTCCTGTCTTCAAGGAGTTTACGATCTAGCAGGGGATAGAAAGAAGTAAATAGGGCCAGGCGCGATAAGCCTGTAGTCCCAGCCACTCGGGAGGCTGAGGTGGAAGGATGGCTTGAGGTCGGGGGTTTGAGGCTGTAGTGAGCTATGGACTCACCTATGAACAGCCACTGCACTCCAGCCTGGGCAACATAGTGAGACCCTGTGCCTAAAAAAACAAAACCAAAACAAAACAGGGAACTGAAATACAGTGACTAGGTCATAGTAAACAGACTATAGAGTACAAGTGATGAGATTATAGTGATAAACCAGGGATAGATCAAGAAATGCCTTTTAGCTACACCAAAGAGTTTGGCTTTACATTGAGGGCCGTGAGGGTAGGTTTTGAGCAGGCAAGTGAGAAAGATCAGATTGAGACTTTGAAAGCTCTAGAGCATTTGAAAATGCTTAGAATTTGAGTTAGGAAGCCTGTGGTGTGGCGTGGGTTTGTGCCGGTGGTGGCAATAGAGATGGAGAGGAGTGGAGTGGTTCAAGAGAAATTAAGAAGTTGATAGGAGGGCCGGGCGCCGTGGCTCACGCCTGTAATCCTAGCACTCTGGGAGGCCGAAGCAGGTGGATCGCTCAAGGTCAGGAGTTCGAGACCAGCCTGAGCAAGAGCGAGACCCCGTCTCTACTAAAAAATAGAAAGAAATGATCTGGACAACTAAAAAAATATACATAGAAAAAATTAGCTGGGCATGGTGGCGCATGCCTGCAGTCCCAGCTACTTGGGAGGCTGAGGCACTAGGATTGCTTGAGCCCAGGAGTTTGAGGTTGCCGTGAGCTAGGCTGACGCCACGGCACTCTAGCCCAGGCAACAGAGTGAGACCCTGTCTCCAAAAAAAAAAAAAAAGTTTATAGGACTTGATCGTGCGTTAGGGGTTGTGAGGAGAGAAAGTCAAAGAAGACATTCAGGTGTCTGGCTTGGGTGCTTTGCAGGATGCAGGTGCTGTTCACTGAAGCAGTGGATACAGCAAAGGGGACAGTTTGGGAAAGGGGGCGATGGTCAGGTCTTTGCTGAATGTGAAGGGCCTGCAGGATCAGTGTGGAGACGTCCACCAGGGGTGGGTAGCCTTGGTGCTCAGTACAAGGGTCTGGAGATTCGAAAGTTGAACATATTTGATAATTGAAACTGTGGGTGAGATTGCTCAGGGGGAATGGATGAGATTACCGAAGAGCATATTAGGTAAGAAAATCAAAGAATAAGGACACATCTCTGGGAAATGCCAGCATTTCAAAGACCATTCCTATTGGCTGTTCCAAGTACACAGCCTGGTCTCTGGAACTCAACTCTAAGACACAGGTCCTCGTGAAGGGGAGGGTGGTGTCCCTACTGGATTGTCACATACCCAGTGAATGCAGCATGTGTTACAACAACGACAGAAAATTACAAATGAGAAAACAAAATTTTTCAGTGCCTCACCACCCTAAATTTTGGCTCCATCCCCATTTGTTTTCTCATGTCCCTCTGAGTTTCTCCAAGGAGCTGATGATCAATGCTGAGTCATTCCTGGAGCGGCCCAGGACTCACCTTTGGTTTTTGTTTCAGTCCAAAGGTGAGAGTTAGTGTCATGCTTGAGGCAAACACATGCTGAGACTTGTTTGAGGACCACTGACATTTTAGGTTGAGGAAGACCTCTAGAGACTCCTGATCAAGGGTTCAAAGTATACAAGATCAATTGTAGAGCAGATACTAATACTTCATATCCCGGCTAGCAGGCTGAAGACTTTTCTTATTTCAGGCCCCCTCAAACTGTTATTTGCTGGGCTTGTTTTTAAAAGCAGGACCCAAACTTATTTTTTGAGAAAAGAAAGAATTAAAATCCAGCCAATAGTTGGTCATGCTGTATAAATAAGTTCCTCCTCAGAAAGTTAGGTAACCCTTTTCCTCAGGCAGTAAGGCACTACTTATAATTACTATTGTTCTCACATCAAGAGCTCATTCTTCGTGGCACCTTGACTTTCTTGCAGGGGCAAATTAGTAGCTGTTGTCTAAATATCCATCATACACATTAATTTTTAGTGCTAAATCTGAATGTTTTGGGATATCCAAGTAAATGTTTCTTGATGTGTGATTTTCCCACAGCAAATGTAAAAATGCTATAATGTTGAACTGAAGATTAGAGTATGTGGTTGAACTAACAAAGACAGCAAACACAAGCAAATATTGTCACCTAATAATCACCTGAAACTAAATAAGGTTTCTCTTTATTTTGTACCCCCACCCCATTTATTATAGTTCTAGGATTCCAAATTTTCCTATGTGTTACCATGAGGGGGCCCTCATTTATCAAGAATAGTATTTTTTTTAAAATACACGTTTTCTCTGAACAATATATGCAGCCCCTATTTTTTCCTGATATATTAGTCAGATGCTACTTTATACAAACGAATAAGCAAATGCTCTTTTTTTTTTCTTGCCCTCATTTATCAGATTTAGGTGGGACCCTTTTAACAAATAGCTGATGTAACTCAGTTAGCTTTGCCCTCCTGAACATGTAGAAATGTCATCTCCTAGGCCAACAGGCTTCTGACCACCACGTACTTTTAAAAAACTAAGTTACAACACACACAGTGACAGTGTTTATTCCCGTGGGAATAATGCAGTAATTAAAGATTGTGTTCCTCGGTAAGGGATATTTGGTCAAATACCCAACAATATCATTAAAAAAAAAAAGGTATGACAACATAAGTTTCTAAACCAGTACAAAAAAACCAAAGTAAAATCATTTTCTAGCCTCTGTAAAATGGGGCTGTTGTATTGTTACTTTGATTTCACCAGGGACCCTAATGATTGATAAAATGTCCTCATAGTACATGAAAATGTAACTCCACTGGGGTGTAAATTTGCTTTAAAACTAGTATACTGGTGGTAATAAGCATTAAGCATTTAACTAACAACAATTTTGCTTTTTTCTCAGAATTTAGAAAAGCTTTTTGGTAGCATTTTGGAAGGCTCAGATTTCTTTAAAACATCTGTCTAGGGAAATTTGAACTAATTTCTCTTTTATTTCCCTCTTATAAAAATTCCCATTAGCAAGCAAATGCATTCAAAACCATTCCATTGATCTTATAACTGTGTTTTATAACAATATCCTTCAGCTTTTCCTTTTTGTCCTACAGGCTGAAAGCGCTGCAGCGGGGTGCCTGAATGGCGTATGGTAGGGAGGGACTGGGAAATGAGGGACAGCCAAGCTTGGAGAGGGACCCCATGTCTGTCTCTCTAGTAGCATAGCAAACATACGGGGAAAAGGGGTTGATTTCATCCTTTTTGTTTTCTGACCCTGTTCCAGGAAGACATTGTAAAAATTGAAGACTGCTAGGAACCTATTTAAAAATATAATGCAAGTTGAAGAATGATTATAAAATGCTAGTTTCATGGCAAAAATCACAATTTGGCACTCTTCTCCAAAAATTAAACAATTCCTGCAAAGCAAAGCACTCACCCAAAATTCAGTCACACCCTATCCTTCCATTTCTTCCAGCACCTTCTGATCATATCAGTTCAATGTCATGCTGAGAACATAAGGCCCAGTCACAAATATGGGCAGGGGACTGGCTTAGTGTACCTGATAAAACTCTGCTGAGATTGTCTATCTGTACAGACGTTTTATCAAGTCATAGGAGAGTTTAACTTTCTTTCCTCATTACTTCTCCTACTGGCTTGTCTATTTTCCTAGTATCTCCTAACCCAGTCCTGGAGAGAAATTCGACCCTTATGATGAACACAATATATCAAGTACTTATGATATGCCAGGCACTATACTAAGTATATGATATGCATTATTGCATTTAATCCCCATGTGAGTTAGAAATTCTTAGTCTCATTTTACAGTTAAGGAAATTAAATCTCAGTAAGATCGCACAGCAAGATTGTCCCAGGTCACACAGCAAGTAAGCATGAGGCTGAGATTTTAAGTCTGTCTTATGGGAAGCACAGGCTCATAATCATTGTGTGGTATAATCTTCCTGTCTGGACATTGTACTTATCTGGGTACCTTTGCATTCTCATGGGGACACCTCTGGCTTCTAAGATGTCTCTCCCTCCTGTGGCAACCTGTGCTTGGGACCTAGCCTAATATTCTTCTCTGCATTCAAACTTAACACTCACACACCCAATTTTATCGAATGCCTCTTTGTGCAAGAAAGTCCACTTTGAAACTGAAGTTGTCTAGGCAAACAAAAGCCTCCTTAGAAACAGTGTTCTAATCTGGATTGCTATGGAAGAAACTTAAAAAACCCCGTTCCTTCCACTTCTATTCTTGGATGGGTTTTGGCTTCTAGCTGGCTCAGAAATTCTTTATCCTCATTTAGACCCTCTAAGGGAGTGGCTCATTCCAGCATAGCCCAGCCTCGTTCTGCCCATAGCAGGCTTCCCGCCTGGCCCTGCTCCCCCACAAGGCCAGCACCAAGAGTGGACAGCTGTGGGGCCCACTCTGCGTGGGGGCGTGTGTGCCCCCAGACAGGACAAACTCTCATCCTCGAGAAAAACCTGATGGCTGCTTTCTGGCTTTAGTCACATTCTTTAGCTTAATCTCTTTGGTGTGAGTGAGACATTCTGTGCCCTCAAATTGTGAATGGTTTTGAAAAGTGACCTCAACTATTAGATTCCAAACATCTCAGCTTCGACACTCATTTATAGTTACAAGCAGCAAAGAAGTCTTTCTCATTGTCTGTTTTTCCTTCCTTCTATGTGCAAACACTATGCATCCTGTTCATATTCAAAGTGGTTTAAATTTCAAGTACCTTCATAGGGATGTTGATCCTTGAATAGGTATGTAGCGAGTGGGAGGGATGCAAGAGACGGCAGGTTCACGGCTTGCTTTTCTTCAGTTCCTCGTGTCAGACTCTGTTCTCTGTTCTGATTCTCCTTGTTTGCTAGTTTACAATAATATTACCTTAGAATCTAGCGCTAACCCCTGAGTTCTCCTTGGGTAAGGATACTTTTAAGACCTAATGGATGATAACAGGACCCAACATTGAGTTGTAGGGGAATCGTGGACACAGGATGTGGACAAGTATATTTATTGCTGCCACGTGGAGAGTACATCATAGTCACCTAGGGCTGAGTGGGAAAGCTGCTGATATGAGGCCATTTCCCTATGGCTCTTCCATAATCATGTCAGGGCAGCTGTACTTCCACCATTAGTTGCTTCCTTTTTTAAAGTCAGTTTTTCCCACACCAGTGTTCAAGGAAATGTTTGTAAGCTTACCCTGAAAAGTGCACGATGCTCAAATAAATTTGGGAAGTGTTGGGTTTGAACTAAGCTGAGTAGATTTTTTTTTAGCTGCAGGCTGCCCAGAGCCTGCAATGTGTGAATGTGCATTATAACTGCTCACAAAGGGATCCATCACGTGCAGCATTTCCTAGTTATTTGACCATAGAACCTCTTTTTTTCATAGCAAGTCTATTAATAGCTCCTAGAACAGAGTTCCAACAAGCATTATGTGGCAGACACTGAAGGTCTTTGTCAAAAGCTTTGAAGGTTCTTGTCAAAAGTACATGTATTACCCAGGAGAGGGAATGAAATTGACCATCCTTATCCAAGAATAAGTTGGCTGAAATTAGCTGGCGAATTTCACTTGGCAAGGCCTGAGGAACAGTTTCCTCTGTCTTGAGTTTGAATCCCTGTCCTGTCATTACTCGGTGACATACAGCAAATTTTTGATCTGGTTGGTCCTCTTTCTTCCCTATAATTCATCATCTCCACCTGCCAGGCTATGGTGGGCATCAGAGATATGTTTGTGAGGCCCCAGCAACAGCCACGCGGTCACTCCCCACGGCCCCACAGCAAAGCACTGTAAGAAGCTTTGTCTATTTCAGACGACACTCTCTGGCTTAAAAGGAGGAAAGATTTTCCTTCCTAACCTAAATGAACTTAATCCTGAACTTAATCCTGAAATCTTCTCATAGCTTTTTTACCTCTGAAAAATGTGACCTTAATTGAACATATAACTGCTAAATATTGGGCAGGGTGAGAGTGGGTCACAGAGAATTACAAGGAAACATGCTGAAGGACAGGATGTATTAAAATTTTCTGGGCAACTTTAAAGAGTTAGTAGTTTTGTGAAGGCAGAATCTTTGTACCATGGCTTGGATGTTGTAGAAATCTTTTCAGTGGGCTGGTGGCTGAAGTCCCACCCTTCCTTCCATGGTGACCAGCTTTGGCGGCTTGAAGACAGGGAATTCAGATGTATTTTGGGGCTCTACTCAGCTGCCTTCTGAATGAACTTTCAAAATTAAGTTCTTAAAGATCACTTGCGTGTTATGTCTGACGTTTATTCAGCTTTTTAGAGTTTGCAAAGTACTTTTGCATACCTTATCCAAACTGATTAAAAAAATATTTTATTTTTAGAACACTTTTAGGTTTACAGGAAAATTGTCCACAGAGTACAAAGGGTTTCCATATACCCATCCTCTCTCCTCCCTACAGTTTTTCCTATTATTAACACGTCCCATTACTGAGGTATATTTGTTACACTTGATGAATCAATATTGATACTTTGCTATGAAATAAAATCCCAGAGTTTACATTAGGGTTCACTGTGTTGTGCAGTTCTATGGCTTCGATAGATGTAAAATGTCATGTATCCCCCATTACGGCATCATGCCTAAAAATCCCCTGTGCTCCACCTATTGATCCTTGAACCCCTGACCTTTTTTTTTGTCTCTGTAGTTTGCCTTTTCCAGAATGTCATGTAGTTAGCTAAACTGACTTTAATCTTCCTTTGTCATAGAGGAAATAAATTCAATGAGTAAAGTGACTTATCTGAGGTCCAATAAACCGAGGGTGCCTGAGCCAGGACTAGGACGAACTAAGAACACGAACAACTGCTGATCTCAGAAGAGGGTTGATTACTGAGGACATAGACTGTTAGCTTACAGGAGCCCTCTCGGCCCAGGCACTGTAATTTCTTAGTAGCCAGAAGGAGGAAGGCTGCACATCTTCAAAGGAAACTAGATGTATGATATTGGTTGGATGAGACTCAGAGGTGACTTCAGAGACGATGGGTTTAGTGCCCCATAATTAAGAAGGAAGGCCCGTCCCTGTCGGTCTGACTCAGAGGCCTTACTGAGTCATTCTATTTGTCCTCTCTGCTGCTATTTATGGGCTTCCCAGTTGCTGATATTTGTCGGTTAAATGCTCACATAACCCGTCTTGCCTAAAGCAGTATCGCTTGTGGGGTGTCGAGAATAAACAGGGTGACAGGTGTTGTGGGAGAGTCACTTTTAAGAATATTTAGTAGCTGATTCTTTTTTAAAGCTCTCTATGCTTAAAATATAAGTATTCTGGAAGAAAATACAAGCCAAGATTCTCTTTGCGGAGAGCTGCAGAATGCTAGGACTTCCCGGGAGTGCTGGCTTTGCCAGGACAGGTGCGGGTCTGCAGTTTTGAAATTGTCGCTGAGAACAGATCAGCAAAGGAGGGGAATGAGAAGCAGAGACAATGAGATAAAAAGGTAGAAATGTAGTCACCTTAAATTCTGCTTGTCATTAGAGACAATAATCAACACCCTCATAAACAACAGTAGTCTGAGGGCAGGTAGTAGAGGCATTGCTCACTCAGGAGTGACTGAAGAAAGATAAATGAAGGGGCTATTTGCAAGGGTGTGGGCAGGCTTAGGGGAACATCCTAGAGCTGGCAGCTGCAGGGAGCCATTACCACCCTCAGGCCTCCTGAGGCCAGGGAAGGGGGCAGCGAACCCAGAGAGAACTGTCATTAACCAGAGGCTGCCTGACTTAACTGAGTCCTTTGGTAGAAGAAAGCAACCACACCACCAGTCCTCAGGAAGAGCTGGGGAATAGATCATACACCCTCTCTTTTCTCTCTACTCTTATCTCCTGTTGATGTTTCCACTGGCCAGACTTCCAAATAAGTCAGAGACGGGGGGAACCCATATGATGCAGTCCACAAAGATCAGCCTCCCGGGCCACTGTGTCAGCAGAGCAGGCAAGGGCGGGAAGCTCTGGAGGGCCACACACCAAACACGTTCAGTCTGCAAAGAAGAGGATCGTGGTAACGCTCTCGTGTTAGTGCGGGAAGATTTTGTTAAAATCTGCTTTGATAAGTCTTTCTTAATATAATATTAAAGGCATTATTAATTAAATAATTAAAAATTAAGATGAAACATATTGAGTATGCAGTTTCAACTTCATACATCCCTTGGTCCCTGAAAATTCTGAAGTGTCTCTTTGGAAGGGTGTGTTTCTCCCCAAACACCTATTGAAAATCACTCCTAAAAGGCAAGACAAGGGTAGATTGTGTTAAAGGTTGAGTGTACGTGGAAAGCTTAGTTAAAAAGCCACTGAATAGTTGAAATAATAAAGAGGAGGGTCCCAGATTGCACCTAGATATAATATATTAATATTTTCCCAGTTTGCACCTAGATTTAGCTTAAGTTTATCCATTAATTCATTCAATAAACATGTACTGTGCTTGTGCTTTGTGATTGTAATAGCGTCTACAATCATCTATCTTTTCTAATAACCTATAATAATAATAATAAATTTAAGAAGTGTCTATAATAATATGTCCCTTTCTCCCTGGGCACCTTGTCACCATTGACAGGACTAATGGTAGGTGGTGAGGAATAGCCTCTCTGTGGAGGTGACATTTGAATAAATATCTAAAAGAAGGGAAGAAGGAGCCAGCCATGAAGATGTGGTGGAAGTGCCGAGGGAACAGCTTCCTCAAAGGCCCGGAACAAACGGTTAAAGCAGGTTTGTGTGCAGATCAGCAAAGGAGCAGGGCTGAAGGTGCCAGGACAGCCCATCGAAGTGGCCGCCAGAGGCTTGTTCACAGAGGGTCTGCTAGGCCACAGTAAAAAATTTGGATTTTATTCTGAGGGTGAGGGGTAGTAATTAGAAGGTTCTGAGCAGGCAAGGGAGATGACAGCATTATCTTTTTAAAAGATCGCTCTCGCTGCCACATGGAGAAACGATTCCAGGGAAATGGAAGCAAAGAGGCTGGTTAGAAGGCTACTGCAGAGGCCTAGCCAAGGGACGACGGCAGTCAATAGAGGTGCTGAAAAGTGGCTGGGCATGGACACACTTTATATGATACTCATACTCTTCTTTTAATCAAGGATGATTTCTTTTGCTAAAGGAAGATTTTCTTTTGTGGAGGGAGTTCACGGAATTTACATCAGTTAAAAAGAGTTTAATTGTTGTTGTCTAATTTAGTGTGTCTCAAATTCACTCAAGAGACTTATTAAAAAGACAGATTTCCCAGTCTCTTATTTGGAAGATTCTGATTGCCCAAGGCCTGGACATCTGCATTTTGGAACTCAGAGAAATACCATTTAAATATTTAGCAGCACCCCTAGTGGTAGCTATTTGAAATTGCAGATGTAACAAATTTAAAGTACGATACTTTGACTTCTCCGTAGGTATTTGTTATATGCAAAGTAACAATCCTTCATGTCTATAATAGCCTAGTTATATAGAACTAGTTTTAGGGGAATAGCCAAGTAGGGTGGAAACTCCTTCTCCAGTGATTATCTGAAGAGAACTCTCAGAAGTATTAAGATAAAAATAATTGAAGCTTTGTAAGTAGTAATTAATTGGTTACTACTTGTCAAAGAGCAGTAATAACCCTGAACCCACAGCCCAGCTCATTATTAAAGTGCCATAAGATTAGATTAATTGCAACTGTGGTGGTAAAATGGAAAGATAATGGCCTCCAAAAATCGCAAAAAGCCAACACTAACACTAAGCCAACACAGCTGAGTTTATATCAGCTATGAAAGAACAGCAGTACGATCCCCAGGGATGTGTATTTCTTTTAACCATTGCTCTAACTAGGCTGAGTAAGTTTTTGTTTGGAATTTTATTAGTTTGTCATTTTGGGTTGGAAATTTCTCCTCTATTGGTCCCAACCCAGACTAGCCCACAATGCCACCGCCATTTCTATCTTTGCTTGATGGCTTGGATGCTTTCTTCTCCTGGACTTTCCAGAGAGTAGAACAGAGCGCATCCCGGTATGGGAGAGCCCTGGGCATGCAAGGAGGAAATATTCCAAAGGGGAATCAATACCGTGCCATTGTTTCTACATTCAGGTCATCTGGAAGAATGTTCCAGCTTCATAGTTTATTTGTTGTTTTACTTGTTTCTGTTTGTGATTCTCAGATTCTCTATGAACATTCATCTGCATTTCTAATCTCCATGTTTTCTCCCTCTCAAAACAGGCTCATATATATATATATATATATATTTTTTTTTTTTTTAGTGATGGGGTCTCACTCTATCGCCCAGCCTGGGGTGCAGTGGTGTGATCATAGCTCAGGGCAGCCTCAAACTCCTGGGCTCAAGCGATCCTCCTGACAGGCTCATATTGGAAGCAGAATATTATCTAGCACAAAGTTATTACATGCTAGATGGGGAAACTGAGGTGTGAGCAGAATGACTGCCCTAAGGTTACATGAAGGGGTGGCTGAGGACTGCTCATGGTGGCCCAACAGCGCTTACAGGACGATGTACTTTCTGTGATCGTCCAGCTCCTTGACATCTGCTTGTCCTTTCCATCCACCACCCCGCAATCACCCCTCCCCACCCACAAACGCCCCCCACCTCCACACACGTGTGCACACACACTCCCCCACCCACATTCGGTCTGTTTTCTTCTTTTTGCAGATCCCCTTCCCCTTTCCCATCTAGGCAAGCTGGCCAAAATATGAAAAATTAGGTAAATCAAAACTTTAAAAAAAATCCCTTGTTTTAGAACAAACCCAAATGAAACCTCAGCTGTCCAACCTTCAACTAAATTATGCAGTGTTTCCTCCTGTTACTTCATCTTAATTTATTTTTGTGGGTTAAGCCTTTGATGGGAACAAAAAGGTTTATTTGTTACAACCCAAAGGAGAAAGAACTTGAAGGAGGAAATAGGAAACAAAAGGAAAGGTGAGCCGAAAGATCGAATAACTAATTAAGGGAATGCGAAATACAAATCTGAACATGCCCGCATGTATTTTTCCATTTAGAAACAAACCTAAGAAAGCAAGTGGTGTGTCTTTCTGTTTTTTCAAGACTTGCCCTTGCTCAGCAGTGCCCCGAAGTAAGCGTTCGCCTGCCCTCTAGTGGGCCCGAAAACGTGTACCAGACAGTGGTGCCCCATGCAGAGCTTCGGTTGGTCAGGGACAGACTCTGGAAAAACTCACTGTTGGAAAGATTGCTTCGGCTGCTTTCCAGCAAATACAGTAGGTGGAGACACACACTGAAAAACTGGAACATAGTCAACCTTGTTTTCATTCGGCTCGTAGAAGATTGCTGAGCACTCAGAGTTATTGAAACTAAGTTTGATCATAAATTATTTGTAATGCTTCATCTTTCCTGCTTGTTTTTAATTGTTGAAAAATGTGAAGATATGGAGATTTTAAGTACACAGAGCTTCTAAATCTGTTGGCCCTTCATACCATTTATTTATATTAAATGTTCACTGTGTGCAGAGATTTAGGGAATGGGGTGGGGGGTGCAAAAATTAGTGAGACACAGATTCCGTCCTTAAAACTTACCCTCTGATGGCCGGGCGCGGTGGCTCA